>VMDR010034975.1:0-10905 GCA_007922815.1 Macrotus californicus | reverse complement strand
TAAACACCCACACCCTCAGGAAATGTAGGTCTAATGTGTAGTGTGAAGTCTTAAGAGAAGTATCAATAAAACACGACAGGATGCATTTCAATGTGTAAGATGACTTGCTTAGCTCATATTTATCTTGCTTAGTTCATTTCTCTTTGTTGAAGTACATTAACCAGATAATATATTAATATATTTTTATAGTAATTGGAACATGGAATTGTTAGGAAAAAATAATCTTCTTAAATTAGTTTGCTATTCTTTATGTACATATATATAACTATATACATATTTCAGTGTTACACACATATATATACACATATAGAATGATACATTTTGATGTATATTAATGCATATGAAATCCTACAGAATAAATTTAGAATCTTCTGAAAGATTAAAGTAAATATATTAACATCTCAAGAGTTATGCTTCTATTTGAAAATGCCACTTTTTGTTATTTTAAGAAAAAAATGCATGTGTTAGGTATGTAAAACTACAGACAGCATGAGAATAGAATATTCCAACTAGGAATTTTTTGAGAAGCTTTAGTGCTTCTTGTAAAAACATTTCACTTGAATAACTGAAAATATATCCAGTGTTTGGAGGGAGTGAAGAAATCGGAACTTTCACGCAATACCGGCAGGACTATAAACTAGCAAACTTTCTATGAGAGCAATTTGGAAATATCAAATTTTAAAATGCTTATGAACCTTTGGCCCACATACTCCCTACTTCCAGGTCTATACCCCACGAATAAACTGGCACAAGGCAGTAAAGGTCCACGGACAGAATAAGGAGCATCTGTCTTTTCCTTCTACTGTGGCCAAAGGGCCTTTGGACCACCTTCCTCTGTTTGAGGAAATACCCAGGGTCAATGTCTTGTCATTTGCTTTAGGTAAGACCAGAGCTCATCTCTTTCTTGCATCCTTGTTAAGCCTTCTACCCCACCAACCCCACTGCTCCCCACACAGACATATATGACTCAGCAGGAATGGTGAATGAATAAGCATTATTAGCCATTTACTTCTGTGCATGGATTTTTAAGGTTCTTTCCTAATATTAGAGTAGATAATGGAGAGACTACATCTTTCTATGTTTGACCTACGTAGGACCAACTTGTCTACCAAAGGTGAGGATTAGGTATCTGCAAAAGGCATGTAAGGGCCACAGGTCCCCAGATCATGGCCGGTGGGCCAGATCCATCTCCCTCTTGCTTTTTTTTTCCCATTGGGACACAGCTATGCACATATGTTTACATATTGCCGGTGGCTGCTTCTGCACCACAAATAAAGAGCTGAGTAGTTGTAACAGAGACATTAAGGCCTGCAAGCCTAAATTTGCTACTGCCCTGCCTTTTGTGAAAAAATGTTTGCTAACCCCTATTTTTTTAATATTGTATTTATTTATTTTTAGAGAGAGGAGAAGGGAGGGAGAAAGAGAAGGAGAGAAACATCAGTCAGTTGCTTCTCAAATGCGTCCTGCCTGAGGACCAAACTCAAAACCCAGGAATGTGCCCTGATCGGGAATTGAACTGGTGACCTTTCAGTTTGTGGGACAATGCCCAACCAATTGAGTCACACCAATCAGGGTGCTAACCCCCATTAGAGGAAGCTGCAAACGAGACCCTAGAACTGTTGGACAAACAGGAAGAAGGGCAAGTTCCCAATTCCCTTAGATAATTTTAAGTTGCTCAGCATTCTAAATATATAACTGTTAGGGATATTTACTCTCCTGCCCTCTTCCTTTTGCTAATTATATATGTAGCCATTCAGTGATTTACATATGTTCCAAGATCTATAGTGTCCATTATAATTGGAAGCCAAATAAAATAAGCAATCTCCTAAAACAAAAGCTCAGTTGGCAGTGGCTCAATAAAACAACTTTTATTGAAGGACTTTCAACTTTTATAAAGGACTCCTTTAAAGTAAATTTATTAAATCTTGCAATTTACTGAAGAGTGGGCCTTTTGCTTATGGTGACTAGAGGTCAGAGATGTGATATTCCTAATATTAGCAAAACACTCCCAATTCCAACATGAAATATCTAAATAATAGATGTCACCCGCTGTGTCATGTGCTAATTTATTAAACTGAATTATAATTCAAGGATATTATATTCTAGATGAAGGTGACAGAAATTAAATTACACCAGAGAAGAGGGAACAAATACACCTGTGAATGGATGTAAAATTGATTCTGGAACTTTACTTTCCTGAAAAGAAAAAAAAAAACACCCTGCTTCTAATTCAAAATACAACTGTGAGGTTTTCTCTCGGATTCATAAATGCCTCTTTAAAAACAGAGACACACACACATCTTCATACTTTAAGTAAAGAACAAAGTGACCCTCTGTAATCATGGAGATCTTGAGAATTTAGTGATGAGCTTTAGTTGGTAGGAAATCACTGAAGGGGCCTGGCCAGCTATTTAATCTGTGGGGTCCAGGGCAAGACGGAACTGTGGGGCCCCTTGTTAAGAAACTATTAAGAGGTCAAGATGATGACAGTAGAGCATTAAACGTGGTTTATGTCAGAAGCCTGTGGAGTATTGGTCCCCCTCCCAAACACAGCACAGAAATGGTCAATCAGCAGAGAAAACCTGAGAGAATAGCTGTGCAAAGCTACTCAGTGTCATGCCTGCACCATGACGTATGCTGTATAGCCCAGCAAAGGCAGTTTTAAAGCAAGCTCCCCCTTCCTCTTTTTAGGCAAAACAATTTCTTTGGGTATGTTCTGCCAGGACTTTTAAGAGCAAAGCCGTTTCAGTTGCACCAATAACCCATGCCTTCTCCTCTGGCTTCATTGTGTCCTCCTTTAGCTGAAAAGGTGCTTTAAAAAAACCCCTCTTCTCCATCCACATGAACAGAAGCTTCAGATAAATAAGTGATGCCTCATAGACGAGTGCTTTCAAGACGAGAGCCCTGCAAGTGCAACAGCCCTGGGCAGCACCTGGGGTTCCCCAAGCCACACCAGGCGACACCTCTGCAGCCAACCACAGACTGCTGGGGGAGAGAGACATTTTGGCAAAAAACAGAGGCAGTGGGCCTTCAGGCATCTTATTTTGCTTTGCAAAAAGACCTTCCAGCTTGAAAATGGCATCATTGTTCTGCTTCTAATGACAGGGTCGTGTGCTTCGGCTGCCTGAACAGTGACATCACAGCTGGGTCATGGTCCCCAATTCACCCCGGGGCAGAGGCAGGGGTGAGGGGACTACAGGAAAGAGCCTGTGCAGAGAAGAAATCATCCCTCAACACAAAAAGCTCCGTGGCAGTGAGTATCAAAATGCCTCATTTCACAGGAGTCCGTGTCTTAATTTGGAAGTGTGTGTGAGCATTGTCTACCTCTGGTGGCCCTCTCACCACTCAGCGATCACCTCTGGACCATCAGGCCAGGGCCAGTCCAAGGTCATTGAGAAGAAATACATCTTTAACTGAAAAGCCTAAGGTGGCCATGCTTTCCCTGTGAGGCTAGAGAATCTGCCCTCTCCTTCTCCTCCAGGGCAGTAACAGAGAGGCCAAGGGGCTGAGTCTCACAGAGGGACAATGTGATGGTGGGTGATCACCAGTGGAAGGAGGGTAAGAAGCTTGAATTTGATAGCTTGTCTCACCTTTTCTCTAAGATAGTTGCCCTAAGGTTCTAAACACCACTCTCTTCATTTGCAAAACTATGATCAAAGCCTATTCCTCCATGACCTAATTCATGGCCCGGGGTAACATGAAAAATGAGGCCTCTGTACAAATATGATTGACACCAAGGCAGTGACAAGAGAGCATTACACAACCCAGCACAGGGCCCTTCTGAGCTCAGGGCAGTGGGACAGCCCACGTGGCCTAACCATACAGTCCACCTGTGTACCTTCCCCTATTGTGAGGAGCAGGGATCAAAAGATGTTCCCGGCTCTGGATGGAGCCTCGCAGTGAGTGCTTGCTCAGTTCAGACAGATGGCAAAGAAGGAAGGAACGGCATTTCTGCAGAAATCACCGAAGTCAGGAAGCAAAGTCCACGTGGGAAAAGAAAGGGTTGTTAAGAAGTAGTTATTTACATGCAATTGGATTACAATATGAGAGAAAAATGAAGTGAAAATATGGGTTTTCTTGCCCCCACCCTTCAACTCCAAGGCAAAGAAGGAGATTTGATTATATCAGTGTCCAAGGTTAGTATTTTTGCTCTAAGTGCATACATGAAAATCCATTAATGACAATGAACATCTTAAAACAGGAGACTTTTCTCCATATATATTGTGATTCAGAAAGTGAAACTGAGAGAGCGTCATAAAGAACACAGTTACTTTCTATTACATTAAAAGGTTTTGCTTCTACCCCAAGCTTCCCTCTATAAACCTTATCAGGATCTATTACTCCCCCTGAAAATGTTTATACAGTATTTCCAGCCTGTAACTTCATAAAACATCCATGCACTTCCTCCTTGCTATATGAAAGCACTTTCTCTCATCTATCCTGAAACTACCCTGTTGTCACTTCAAAGGGCATAGCTCAGATATTCTGGAATTTGGCTATCAGATCCATGACAATGTTAGCAATGCCTTTCATGAAACTCATAAACTTTGATCATATCTTCACCTGAGCCTTCATCTTCTTTCAGACTCAAGAGCCCTACTTTTTTACTGAGTTCTTACACTGAAGACCTTCCATCCACTTCATTGTGATACTTGCGCCCCCGTCCCTTCAATACTGTAATGATGTATCTGTCGTGTACTTATTTATCTGTATAATCAAGAGTAGAAATCACGCATACACACAGGATTCAGTGTACAGGTTCCATATGTGTTTTTAAAGAGTAGAAAATACGTTGTTTATATTTCTAAACACTGAGTTTCATTATTCTAAGAATTGCTAACGTTTTCTCCTGAAGCAGAGGCACATTAGACTTCCTGAAAGCGTGTGGCACCAGCCATGACTCATAGCACTTTAAGACTACAATCTGGATGACTTTTTCCAAGAACCGTCCCTCCACCTGCCCACACCACAGGTATAGGCCATTTTTTCTACTTGTTCTTGCAACAAAAATCAGCTCCTGACAGCTTCTGATAGCTCATGACAGGTTTATCCCTCAGATTAAAATATAAATATATTTACAATCATAGTTAGAAACAACACTATTTCATTTTAAAGCTGAGCATCAACTACATGCAAAGAACACAATTCTAGGCTTTGAGAGTTAATGTGAACAATGAAAATAGATATTAATATAAAATATGCGTTTCATCTGACCTCAGGATCTTTTTCAAAGATGTTCCTAACAATAATTCACATTCCTACCTATTCAGACAAGAATTTTGGCACCTTGGATATTTTCTAGAGACCTCAAGACCTATCTCATTTACAAGCACAAAGGAATCTTCTCCCTTTAACTGATAGAGTTATTTGGCCAAATGTTACAGATCTGGACAGCCAAATTCAGTGTCAACAGTTGACCAAATAGAAGGAAGAAAGTCTTTCCCCTCCATGCTGTAATAATTTAGAAGGATTCCAAATCACAGTTATTTGTGCCCCAATGTTTTGTAGAGACTTTGTTTAATAAAATCCCTTTGTTTTTTCACTCGCAGCCTAGGCTTTTCATATAATTCAGAGAACAAGTCCTCAGAATTATCACTGCTCCCTTAGTGAAAAGCATCTCGGTAACCAGCACCTGCACCTTTCATGCTGAGGAAGGCCTTCTCCCCATCACCTCTGTGGCTGCACCAGTGGTGAGACATGTTCAGATACACTCAAACTCCAGCAGTTTCCACTCCCTCACCTGAGCTCCAATCCCTGTTCCCAATGCTGACAGCCCAGGAGTGGATGGGTATGTTATGGGAGAGCAGTATTTAAAAATAGTTTTTAAATGGGCAAGGGAAGAGTGGGAGCTGGTTGATAGTGTGTTAGAGATGCTATGGGATTTGTTTCCACTAGTAGGATGCCGGGGCCGTTTAAATTCCAGACCATCATGGAATTGAGGGCAGGTCCACCTCACAGCCCGAGAATGCTAATTTTCTATATGATGGCATTCAGGTGCTGACTTTACACAGACTTTTGGTGATAGAACTGGAACTAGAAAGAAACTCTCTTACACCAGATGATTCATAAACTGTATTTAAAATACCAATGCACTGATGGCCTCTTAGGAAACTCTTCTCTTTATAGATTAATCAGAAAGGAGCTCATTTTTTTCTATCTCCAACATCCTTTGCTTCTGCATAAATTACTGTGCTTGGCACTAAGTCTATAACAAAATATCCCCTCTGACCTATAACAAATCATTTTAAAATATAAGATCTACCATAAAAACTTTAATTAAAAATGAAAATATTTACTAAGCCTCTACTGTGTACAAAGTAAGATGTATGTACTGTGGAGCATACAATGAAAGCTTGTATTTGAAGGTCAAAGTAGATTACATAGAGATGAAAGGAAATTATGCCCTTTCCTTTGATTGCATACTAAGATAAAGCCCCCCCTCCCAATTTTTGATTAGTTATGTAAGATAGTCTACTAATTAGGGTTTACATTTCTCCTCAATTAACCTAACTTGTATTTTTTTTAACAGTTTCACATGGATGGAAATTAAATTTATCAATTTGTAGTTGTAATGGTTTTTTCACAGTCTTTTTTCAGGAATGTGTTTGTATGAGTGACCCATTATTCCTCTGGATGCCAGATATTTAGTCTTTCAAAGTACAGATTTTGCCTGGAGATCACAACCTCATCCTTGAGTTCTTTCTAAAAGATCTTTAGTGTGTCCATCTGCAGGTGGTGGTGGTGTGTTAATACCTACTTTGCCCTGGGCATTTTGAGTGATGATCTCTAATACGTCTGCTAAAGAGAACATCGTGAGTCTAAGAGAGCTATTTCCATTTTGTCAATTATTTTCCAGGTGGAGTAATGAAGCCCTGGCAGAAACTTCCAGGCTCTGACATAGCCCTCAGTCACCTGGTTGACTGGTTGTTCTCTCTGGAAACACTGACCACCTCTTGCCTGAGGACTTGACTTGGGCACAGTTACTCATGTTCAGAGACTTGGGTTGATTATGAATTATCAACTTTCCAGCACCTTCTTAAGTTTTCTCCCCTGACCCATTTGCAAAATCGAGCAATAATTCCTGCCTTCTCGCCTTGTCACCAAGTTTCAGAGACAAGATGAAATAATAGATCTGCAACTCTTTTACGAACTGTGAAACCTCATTTATTCACCATTCTTAATGTCTGAGAATGGACTGCCTCCACGAAGTTCCACAATTGGTATGGTTCCTCTGTAGCACACATTGGTCCAAGTAATGACAGATTTGGGGCCTTTCCCACTTTACTCTTAACAAACTTTCCAAACCAGTTATGTTTATAAGTCTGTTTGTGCCCCCTTTGTTTCCTGAGTTGTCTTTAAAACTAGCATGTTAGCTGTTGCTCTTAAGTTGCAAGTGTCAGAGGCCTTCTCCACCCATAACTATCTTTAATAAAAAGATTTGTACCGGAAAAGGTACTGGGTATCTCACATAGTCCAAACCAAAATCGAACAGCCAAACGTCAACCAACTAATGTCGAGCCAAGCTTTGGAAATAAGCAAATCTGGGACTTGAATATCATCTGGACTTTCCCTCCACCCTCTTTTTTTTCACTCCCAGTGTCTTAGATTTATTCTTTACATGGAAAGAAGCATGGCTGCTGACACATCTTGAGTGTTGCTATATTGCTCTTGTGTTACCATTGTAGTACTACTGTTACTAAGACTGTGAGGCACTAGTGTTGCTATTCTAGTGTCACTATTACTATTCCATTACTATTATTATTACCCAAGTATTACCATTGCAAATCCAACCATTGGTGAGACACCGGTCTGAGTCCCAAGTCCAAAAACCTGTTGGGAAAGACTTACTGGTCCAGCTCTGAGTCAAGTAGTCAACTCTGGACCAGTCAGCTATGGCTCACCATCAGGTAAGTGAAGAATATGGAAGCTGCCAGTGAAACAGATAGAGTGAAGTTGAGGTACTGCCATGGAGAAATGTGGATGGATGGATTGAGGTGGATGATAGCTAGAAGGACAATTGATAGGTAGATAAAAGATAAATAGAGATATAGATAGATGAAAGATAAAATTAGATAGATGGATGATAGCTAAATTGATGGTAGACAGGTGATAGATAGGTGATATATAGAGATAGATAGATAGATAGAGCAATCTCCACCTTCAATAGAAGTAGAAAAACAAAATAAAATAATTACCTAAGGAATGTCTATGGAAAAGTGAGTGTAGAAAAGATAAGTTATAACCAAGAGTGAGTTTAACAGAAAGCACTGCCTTAATGCCCTGTCTATTCATTGGCAGAAGTGGGATAAGAATCTGGCTGTCAGCTTTCTGGCTGGCTTTGCAAGATGTAAATAGAAGAGGAAATGATTCCATCTCCTGATTGGTCACTCTGAAGAAACTCAGCTATTCTAATACCTAGAAGGGGGACAATCTCTCCCCTGGCTCCAGAGTCAGGGTACAGTGTATTAAATGATACTAGCAACGTGCTAAGTTTGAGCATGATAATGCAGACGGATGGTTTGACTGCAAAAAGCAATCCCGCGAAAGTCGGTCAACCAGTGAACCAAAGTTCTGGGGCCCAGGTTTTTTTCTCTTTCAGTCTGGTTTTTATGCAGACATACATCTGGAACACCTAAAGCAGAAATGCCTTCAGAGATGGCAGGTCATAGAAACACGCAGAGGTCCTGGACATGGGGAGTGGGATGTGGAGCATGGAGAGAGCACGCTTTGCACAAAGATACACCATTGTTGTGTTTTTGTCTTACATACTGTGCAAGTAAAAGTCAGCTTTGGGCTATAGGCTGCAGGACATATTTGGGTCAAAAGACTTTAGTGATGATCTCTGAGTGGGCAAAAGGATTAATATTCAATATCTCAGGTAATTCTCCATATATACATCTTCTCTCAAAAAAAATTTAACAAGTGAGCAGTCATGAGTTTGGCAAATTATAGCCAAGCGATCTTCTGAAGAATGTTCTAAAAATACTTATTGTTCTCAGGGCTTCTCATGAATCAAGGATCCAAGTGTAGCAGCATTTGTGCACAAGCACCACCTGTATAATTTGACCCTGAAACACCTAAGATAGGAGAATGCTAGCTCCTTTGGGTATGGAGTTAAATTTCTGACACCGTTAGATCTAAGTCAAGAGCGGCGCTCTCCAGGATGGTGGCCGCCTGCCTCAGGGGCCTGTTGAGCACCCAGATGCACTGTTAGTATGAAATGCACACTGGATTTCAAAGAAGACTTTGTATAGAAAAGGAAGGTAAGCCATCTCATTAATAACTGTTTATGTTGACTACTTGTTAAATGACATTTTTATATATTAGATTAAATATAATATGATTAACAAAAATTTGCATTTCTTTTTATTTTATTTTATCTTAATTTAGTTACTAGAAAACTTAAAATTGCCTACGTGGCTCATGTATTCCCACTGGGTCCTGCTGGACTAGATTATAAGACAAGATAGATATGCTGGCTGGAAGATTATTTTTGATCTTCTCATCCATAGTAAGTTATTTATCTGAGATCAGACCTCAGAATCCACTTGCTTCTTTCTCTCTTATACCTCCTACAGTTTAGTCTCTAAGTCCTAACATCTCACCTTTCAAAATGCTGCCCCTGTGTTGATTCCAACCCTAACAGGAGGTCATAGCTCCTTGGTGTGTGTCTGGATACATCTAGTTTCTTTCCTCACTCATTCTTTCTTCACAGGAGACCAAGTCAGTACCTTTTCTTAAACAGCATGTCTACCATGTTTCTCCAGATTACAAATTTCAGAAAAAGAATGAACAGCAGTGAGATTGGCAAGTAAACAAATAGAAAATAGCCTCCATAAAATTCTGAAGAATGATTTCTTACAGTTTTCAAATGCTAATGGAAAATTTCCAAATTCCTTGGTTTAGTCATCAAAGCCTTTCACAATTGGGTCTCTGTCCAGGCATCCGATTTCCAGCTAAAGCCCTGCAGTTTGTGGCCTCGTTCATTCATCCTCAGAGCTACTCAACCTGCTTTTCTTGTTTTTCTTTCCCTCAATCTACTCAGATTATGACTAATCCTCAAGGACCATCCATATCCAACCTCTTTCCTTTCATCTGGTTTCCATCACGCCTCTGGCAGGAAGCCCCACCTGAGTTTCTTGGTATCTTCTCTACTACATCTATCAGTATTATTCACCAACTATTTTGCATTATTATTTATTTCATATATGTCATATTTTTCCAGTTAGCTTGAAAGATATGTATAACTCAGCTCTCCATCCTCCCTTCCTGTCCATCTTCACTGTAAGCAGGACAATGCTGGGCTTGGTGGGGGTCTCAACTTCCCCATCAGTAAACTGGGTCTGTGTAACACAGAGATGATGCTAGCCATGGGACACCAAATCTGTGGGTTCCTCATTTTCTGCATGCAGCAGGTCTGAATCCCGTTGCAAGGACCTGCTCACATGCAAGCATTCAGCTTCTCACCTTTGTGAGAACACAACATTCGGGTACAGATCTCTGTTGTCAGAGCACCTGAATGAGAAGACAGAGTCCCCATTCAACTTCTACTCCTCAGACTCAGAGTCTCTCTAACTCTATACAAACACTTCCAATGCAGATGTCTGCTGCCACCAACAACCTAAGACAGTCCCCAAAGATGCCTCCAATGAGTGAACATTACCTTTTGGGTATCAGTTCTAGGCCTTAATCTAGTTGAATCACCAATGAATGATTCTGTGGAAGTTCAACAAAGAATTTTCCTGAGAGTAGAAAAAAATAACTGTCACTTTGTACAATGGAAATGCTGCATTATCAGATTTGAGACATTTCCAAGGGAAATGATGGATGAAATATTTTCTGAAGCACCATTATATTTCAACTTCCTAATTTTGACATTTAAACTCTGTTTCTGTCTCTTTCTTT
>VMDR010034974.1:0-10906 GCA_007922815.1 Macrotus californicus | reverse complement strand
CTCTTCCATACTACCCTTACCCAAAAATGAATGAAACTGACAATAAGAAAACAATAAAAAATTAATCAATGAAACCAAAAGCCAGTTCTCGAACCAGAAAAGTTCAGAAAACTCTATCCAGATTTACAAAGAAAAAAAGAGAGAAGACACAAATTACCAACAACAGGAATGAAAGAGGGAGTCACACAGACCTTACAAAAATTAAGAGGATAACTCACAACTATCAACAACTAAACTTAAAAAAAAAAAAAACTAAGCAAACAACTAGAACAGGAACAGAATCACAGAAATGGAGATCACATGGAGGGTTATCATCAGGGGAGAATGGGGGAAAAGGTATAGGGAATAAGAAGCATAAATGGTAGGTAGAAAATAGGGAGGGGGAGGTTAAGAATAGTATAGGAAATGGAGAAGCCAAAGAACTTATACGTACGACCCATGGACATGAACTAAGGGGGGTAATGCTGGAGGGTGGGATGGGGTGCAGGGCTGAGGGGAACAAAGGGAAGAAAAAATGGAACAACTGTAATAGTATAATCAATAAAATATACTTAAAAATTAGGAGGATAGATAATAAGGGAACACTATGAACAACATATTTGACAACTTAGATGAAATAGACAATTCTTTGAAAAACGCAAACTATCAAACTGAAACAGATAAAGTGAATAGGCCTACTGCTATTTCTAAAGATTCAATTCATAATTGAAATCCTTCAACAAAGAAAATGCCAGGCCCAGATGGTTTCACTAGGAAATTCTACCATATATTCAAGGAAGAAACCCTATCAATTCCACAAAATCTCTTTCATAAAACAAAAGAGGAAAAAACACTTCCCAACTCATTTTATGAGTCTGGAATTACACTGAGACTAAAACCAGACAAAAGCATTACAAGAAAAGAAAACTACAGTCAGCTATTCTTCACAAACATAGATGCAAAAGTCCTCCAGAAAATATTAGCATATCATACAACGTGTGTGTTTGTATGTATGTATATACACACAAAGCGTTTCCGAAAGGTACCCAGCCATGTAATATGAAAAACAGAAGTATTTATTGAAGAAGATACAAGATACAGGAAACATTGCACACAGGACAATGACATTCAGTCACCTGCAAAGTAGGTACCTTGGGTCCTCACACACTTCCAATTGCCATCAGCTGCCCTGTCATATTTTCCTGAATCTCAAAAAAATCTCTTCCTTCTGAAAGGTGATTTTAATTTGGGTAAAAGCCAGAAGGCACAGGGCGCCAAATCTGGGCTGTAGAGGGGCTGAGCCACCTGGGTAATTTGATATTTTGCCAAAAAAACTCTGCACAAGACATGATGCATGAACATGCACACTGTTGTGATGAAGCCGCCAACCACCAGTTGCCCATAGCTGCAGCCTTCTGAATCATCCAAATAGTTTCTGCAGAGGAAAGTTCAAGCTTAATGCAAAATGTGATGCAGATCCGTTGCTCTGCTCACTCAGTCATTTTGAATGCAATGACCACACAGTACACATGCTCACTCAACAGTGTCGATCACCCCATTGACTAATACAGTGAAGTCGTCATTGTTCACACATGCACATTCCAGTCCACTCTCCTTGGCTACCAGATTACATCAATGTTGTGCAAACTGTTCTCATCATATTAACAGTGGTTGGACTTTTTCTGGACAGACCTCATATATCTATATTCCCAAAAATCCAGAATTATCCTCTGGAGGGCAGGCCCCTTGCAGTACAGGCTTCCCGCACTAGGTGAGTGTTCTAGAAACTCATCTGTATCAGTGCACTAGCTGGCGCTGTTCTGAGAGCTGCCTTCAGCTTCAGTGAATTGTTTCTGAAGACTCTTTTAACACCTTTGTCTATTTCATGATGGGTGACATGCAAGTGCACCTGCCCACACCATGGTGAGTGTTCAGCAGCTGTTCACCAAAAATGATATGAGCCCCATGCCCCACACTCCCCATTCACCCGATCCCACCCCGAGTGACTTTTTGTTTCCCTGAATGAAAAAAAGTCCTGAAAGGGAAATGTTTTGCCAGTGTGGAAGAGGTAAAACAAAAAATGGCAGAAGCACCAAAAGGCATCAAAATTGATGAGTTCAAAAACCGTTTTGGGCAGTGGAAGAAAGTTTTGATAGGTGTATTGCATCAAATGGAGAGGACTTTGAAGGTGACTGAAGTTTAAATATCTAAGAATAAATACACAAGTTTTAATAAAAAATCCCAGGGTTTTTCGTGTCCTCCCTCATATGCTATATGTATGTATATATAATTTCATATTTGGAAATTATTCCAACAACACAAGTCTATTTCAACATTCTAAAAATAAATGTAATTTACCATATTAACAGACTAGTCGAGAAAAGCCATATAATTACATCAAAAAAAGAAGAAAACATTTGACAAAACTGAATACCCATTCATAATTAAGAAAAAAATCATAATAGTGGCACAATGTGACTAAAAGGGAATTCTCTGAACCCAGTGAAGGGTATTGACAAAGAAAACCTACTGCTAATATCAAGCTTGATAAAAGACTGGCTGCCCTCCCCTAAAACTGGGGAAATGCTCTCACCTTTTCTTTCTAACACCTCACTCAAAGTCCTAGCCAGTGTGATGAGAGGAGAAAAAGAGGTGGGCAGATTGGAAAGGAAGAAATAAAACTATTCCTACTTGTAGACAACATGAATGCTTATGTTGAAAAATCTCAAGAAATCCTCATAAGAACCTTTTATAACTAGTAAGTGAGTTTTTGTAAGGTTATAGGAAACAAGGTAGAAATGCAAAAACTAATACTTACATAAGTAACAATAATCAATTGGAAAGCATAAAAATTTTAAAGTACCATGCTTAATAGCACCCCCAATAAAATACTTAGATGAATAAGAACTTAACAAAATATTCAATATATATGCTGAAAATTACAAAACACTGATGTAAAAGAAGTAAAAAAGACCTCACTAAAAGGGGAGACACAGCATGCTTATGGATTGAAACATTCAGTAGTATTTAGGTTTCAATCATCCTGAACTGAGCTATAGAAATTGCATTAGAGAGTCAATGTAACTCCTATAAAAATATCGGAAGTAATTTTTTGTGGCTATCAACAAGCTGATTCTAACAATACATGGGCAGGCAAAGAACCAGATTATACAAAACAATTTTGAAAAATCAAAGTTGTAGGACTCACTGTACATGATTCTAAGGCTTTCTATAAATCTTAGTAATAAAAAAAGTATAATAGTGCTAAAGAATAGACACAATATCACTAGAAAAGAATGTAGAAACCAGAAATAAAACTACACAAATAGAATCAATTAATATTGGCCATGATGCAAAGGCAATTAAGAAGAAGGGAAAATCTTTTCAACAACTGGTACTGGAATGATTGAGCATCCATACAGGAAGGAAGGAAGGAAGGAAGGAAGGAAGGAAGGAAGGAAGGGAGGGAGGGAGGAAGAAAGGAATGAAGGAAGGGAGGGAAGGAGGGAGGAAGGAAGGAAGGAAGGGAGGGAGGAAGGGAGGGAGGGAGGAAGGGAGGGAAGGAGGGAGGAAGGAAGGAAGGACCCTTGCTGTATACCCTGCATCTTATACAAAAATTAACTGATAATGGATCATAAGTCTAAATGTAACTTGTAAAACTATAAAAAAAAACATGAGAAAATATGGACAAAATTTTTTCAACTCCAGTTTAGGCAAATAGCCCTTAAACATAGCACAAAAATAAATAAATAAATAAACTTGACTTCAAATTTAAAACTTTATGCTCTGCAAAAACCTCTGTTAAAAGAACTGAAAGACAAGCCAAAGAAAGGGGAAAAAAACATTTTAAATTTACAAATTTGACTAAGGGCTTATATCCAGAGTATATGAGGAACACAACAATAAGAACACAGCCATCCTTTTAAATATGCAAAAGGTTTAAACAAACAACTCACTAAGAAGACACACAAATAAATAAACACATGAAAAAATGCTCAACATTATTACTCATTAGTAAATGCAAATTAAAACTGCAATGAGACACCAGTACTTATCCATTAGAACAGATAAACATTTTTTAAAAAGAAAATACCAAGTGCTGACAAAGAGGGAGAACAACTAAGAAATTCATGCTTTGTTGGTAGGAGGGGTTCAAAATGTTACAGTCACTTTATTAAAAAGAGCTTGGCAGTTTCTGAGAAAGTTAAATATAAATTTACCATATGATCCAATAATCCCACTCCTAGGTATTTATCCAAGACAGACAAATACTCATGTTCACATAAAAACTTGTATGCACATTTATAGCATCCCTATTCATAAGTGCCGAAAACTAGAAACATCTCAAATGTCTCATCTGGTGCATGTATGAGAAAACTATGGTTCACACATTCGATGGAATATTACCCAATATAAAGGAACTCATACGCCCAACAGCTTAGATAAATCTCAAATGCATTATAAGTCCAAGCTTGAAAGGCTACGTATGATTCCATTTACATAACATTCTGAAAAAGGTAAAATATGGAAGGAGAACAAATCAGTGGTTGCTAGGAGTTGGAAGTGGGGGGAGGGTTTGAATACAAAGGAGCAGCATGAGGGCATTTTTAGAAGGGAAGGGATTGTTCCAAACCTGGACTATGCTGATGGGTTATACTGCCCCATGCAACTGGCCACAATTCATGGAATTATACATCAAAAAAGTGACTTATATGTAAGTTTCAAAAATAAATGACTTTTATGTCATCAATAAGTCTCCTGTTGTCTCCCATTCAGCTACGGGCTTCCTAAATCTTATAAGAAAATGCAGCAATCACTTTGGAACAAGACAACCAATAAGCAAGCACATACAGAGACAGACAGACACACACACATCAAGTACCTAATCTTAGAATTAATTCCCCATTCATCAATTATGCACAGTTTCAATTTCTTAGAAAGCAGTGAAGTAAAATATATGAACTCATAAGACTTAGAAGACAACTAAATATAAAAGCCTGTTTTGCCCTGGCTGATGTGACTCAGTGGATAGAGGGGCAGCCTACGAACCAAAGGGTTGCCAGTTCGATTCCCAGGCTAGGGCATGTGCCTGTGTTTCAGGCCAGGTCCCCAGTAGAGGGCACATGAGAGGCAACCACACATTAATGTTTCTCTCTCTCTCTCTCTTCCTCCCTTTCCCTCTCTAAAAATAAATAAATAAAATTTTTTTTAAAAGCCTGTTTCAGTATCATTCTGGCTCTGCAAACAGTACTGCTTATTTGTTTACCATTGGAAAGGCAAAATCAAGATAAATAAAACATTTCGGTAAAAAGGTGATTTTTCATCTAACAGACACAAAAATTTCAAGCTACTGTTTGCTGTCTGAACTGAATAAGGATGATAAAGAAAAAGTCAATGGCATCATAATTTCTACCCAAACACGCCTTAACCATGGCAATTCTACTGTAAGCACTGCCTGAGACAGAAAACCTACAGAATTCTATCTGCTTTCTACACACATCTATAAGCCTTTGTGACACAAAGCTTACACAAGAAAACTCCAAAACACAGATGATCACAGTCAATAGAGAGCACTGAACAAGTAAAGTTTATTATAATATTGAAGCCTTTTAATATATTTTTAAAACAGAGCCTTGATTATGAGAAGGACTTTTCAGTTATCAAGTAATTGTTATTATTGCAAAAGAGTACTGGTCAGCCTGGCACGGACATGAAGTTGTAACAGAGCCCTGTGCAGTGGCTCTCAGCAGCATGCTGGCTGTGCCTTTACTCCAGCTACCTGGGTTGGCCCAGGTATTGGGGCTACAGAATCAGGAGGCTACCATTCAAAAGGCCGACACCACAGCAATAAACCAGGTGAAGTGAAACAACTGTCCACCCTTGGGTTCAAGGCTACACCGCACTGTAAGAGAAGGTGAAAAGTATGAGTCCTAGGATGTTGCTCTGAAGGAGAGAGTGACAGGTAAACGAAGGCAGGCAAATCAACAGAAGCAGGCAGAGAGGTATGACCGAATTGCTGGGGAAATGTTAGGGATCAGCACGTCAGCATTCACCTTCCTGATTTTAAACACCCCTTCTGCACAGGTTCCAGGGTCTGTGATGCGACACCCTCAGGGCTGGGTTGCAGATTAAAGTTTGGGGAGAACAGTGTTTCTCATTTTCTCTTCCATATTTGCCTCAAGTAGTCAAGATAATAGCTCAGTTTCAAATGTATCATGAAGAGAAAAATTAATCTCTAATAAGAAATAAGATATAAATAAAGTACCATTAGTATGAATGTCACACTATGGATGAACATATTATTTCAGTGGAGTCGCATGAACATGAACACTGACCCTAACCTAAAAGTTTTTGGTTTTACTCTAACCTAACCCTTTAGCTGTTCTAGAAAAGGAAGTGTCAGCAAGTAAGAATGGAGACGAGCAGTCTCCACTCCACCAGGTCCTCGGCATCCGTTACCTCATTCGATCCTCACTACAACACAGTGAGGTAAGCATTATCATTCCCAGGAACTGGTCCAGACAGGTAAAGTTGCCCAAAATTAAAGTATAGGAAGAGGCCTGAAATCGAAACTCCAAATACAAAATTGCTAACATGTGATTTTCTTACCCCAATCTGCCTCCGTTAGAGCTAAGAACACAGGCTCCTCCACTTCTGGCCACCTTCTAAGGGTGCCAGTGTAAGTGTACCATTCCAAGAAGCAGCTTACGTGTCCTTAGTTATAGGGACAACAAATGGAATTCCAAAGGCCTGAACCTGGATACCTTTCCCAGCAACAGGTTCAATGTCTAAATGTAATTCTAAGACGTGATGAACTACACAGTAGAAACATCCAAATTACACACCAATTAAACTGAAAGAAGTTTTTCCATTTATTCATGTCTATTTAATTTCTTTCATCAATATTTTACAGTTTTTAATGTACAACCCTTTCTTGCCCTTGGTTAAGTATTTTAATCTCTTTGATGCTATTTTAAATAGCATTGTTTTCCTAATTTCCTTTTCTGAATAGTTCATTGTTAATGCACAGAAAAGCAGCTAATATGTCAATTATATCTCAGTTTAAAAAAAGAAAAGAAACTGATTTTTGTATGTTAATTTTATATCTAGCAACTTTACAGAATTTGTTTATTAGTTCTAATAGTTTTCATGGAATCTTTAGGTTTTCAACATATGAGACCATGTGATCCATAAACAGATAAGCACTTCCTCCTTTCTCATTTGGAAGTCTTTTATTTCTCCCATGTTCATGATGGAAAACATAACGTTGTTAAAATGTCTATACTACCCAAAGTGATGTACAGATTCAATGCGTTCCCTAACAAAACCCAATGGCATTTTTTACAGAAATCGGAAAAAACAATCCTAAAATTCATGAAACCACAAAAGACCCTAAGTAGCCAAAAATTGTAAGAAAGAACAAAGCTAAAAGCATCATATTTCCTGATTTCAAATTATATTACAAATCCACAGTAATTAAAACAGTATGATACTGGCAATTAAAACAGGCACATAAACCAATGGAACAGAATATAAAGCTCAGAAATTAACCCAAGCTTATAGGTCAACTGCTCTTTGACAAAGGTGTCAAGATTAGACAACGGGGAAAGGATGGTCTCTTTAAGAAATAGTGTTGGATAAAGTGGATCCCCACAAGCAAAAGAATGAAACTGGATCCAAATCTTACACCATACACAAAATCAAATCAAAATGGATTAAAAATTTAAATGTGAAACATGAAACTATAAAACTTCTCATAAAAAAACAGAGGAGAAAAACTTTATGACATTGGTCTAGGCAAAGATTTCTCGGACATGACTCCAAAAAATGCAAGCAATAAAAGCAAAAATGGACATCAGACTACATCAAAAAAGCTTCTGCACAGCAAAGAACACAATTAACAGAGTGAAAAGACAACCTATGGAATGGGAGAAAACATTAGCAAACTATGTATCTGATAAGGGGTTAATATCAAAAATACATAAAGGACTTCTAGAACTCAATAGCAAAAATAAATAAATAATTGGCAAAGGACTTAAGCAAATGTTTCAACAAAGACAACACCCCATGCAAAACAGGCATATGAAAAGATGCTCAATGTCACTGAGACCAGGGAAGGGCAAATCAAAACCACAATGAGATATCACCTCACATTCATTAGGATGACTATTATCAAGGGGATGTAGAGATACTGGAACCCTTGTATGTTAGCAGCAGAAAAGTGGTGCAGCCATATGGAAAACCATACGGAGGTTTCTCAAAAAATTGAGAATAGAACTGCTGTGTGATCCAGCAATCCCATTTCTCAGTATATATTCAAAGGAACTGAAATTGGGATCTCAAAGAGATATGAGTCCTTCCGTGTTTACTGCAGCATCATTCACAATAATGAAGATGCAGAAGCAACCTAAGTGTCCACTGACGGATGAAAGGATAAAGACAACATACTACATGTGTATGAATATATACATATAGAAGGTCTGTCAAGAAGGTATCCAGCCATGTAATATGAAAAATAGAGGCACTTATTGAAGGACATACAAGAAACATTGTATGTAGGACAATGATGTCTCAGTTCCCTTTCAAAATAGGCACCTTGGGACCTCACACAGTTCTCCCAACAGCCATCAGCTGCCCCGTTGTATTTTCCTGAATCCCATCAATGGTCTGAAATCTCTTCCCTTTCAAAGGCGATTTTAGTTTTGGGAAAAGCTAAAAAGCTGAGAAGTCACAGGGCACCAAATCTGAGCTGTAGAAGGGCCGAGTCACCTGGGTGATTTGATGTTTTGCCAAAAAACTCTATGTAGATGTGATGCGTGGGCAGGTGTGTTGTGATGATGAAGCTGCCAATCACCAGTTGCCCATGGCTGCGGCCTTCTGAATCATCCTAATGGTTTCCATGGAGGAATGTTCAAGCTCAATGCAAAATCTGATGCAGATTCATTGTTCTACTCGCTCATTTTGAATGTGATGGCCACACAGGACACGTGCTCACTCAAAGGCATCTACCACCCCACTGACTAGTACAGTGAAGTCGTCATTGTTCATGCATGCACATTCCAGTCCACTCTCCTTGGCTGCCAGGTTATATCGATGTTGCATAAACCATTCGTATTATATTAACAATGGTTGGACTTTTGTATGTGATATATATGTATGTCTATAAATACACATATACATACACATGCATACAGCCAATTGAATATTATTCAGACTTAATAAAGGAAGGAAATTCTGTCATATACAACAACATGGATGAACCCAGAGGACATTATGCTGAATGAAGGACAAATACTGCATGATTCCACTTACATATGTTATCTAAAATAGTCAAATTCACAGAAACAAAGAGTAGAAAGGTAGTTGCCAGGAGCCAGAGGAAGAAGGAAATGTAAATTAGGTGTAAAGTTTCAGTTATATAATAAGATGAGTAAGTTCTAGAGATCTGCAGTACAGCACTGTGCCCATAGCTAACAAAACCGTATCATTCACTCAAAATTTTGTTGACAGTAGAACTCAGAGTTCAGTGTTCTTATCACAATAAAAAAAAGAAAGAAACTGGAAGACATTATGCCCTCTTGAACAGGGCAGAAAAAAATAGAAGATTTTTAAAACTTTCTTAGGCTCAGTCCCCTTATCAGTAAAATGGGAATTATAACACACACTTCCTAGGATTGCTCTCAGCATTAAAGTATGTGTACAAATACCTACCAGAACACCTAGCACACAGCATATGAACCATAAATATTATCCTTCCTCTACAGTGTAAAATTTTCCTGAACTTCATAATTTACAAAAATGCTAGAGCAAGTACTTCTGAATAAAAATCTAATGTAATGGGAATATTGGAAACTGTGACTAGGAAGAGCAGGCTGAGTGAACATAATGTAGCACATAACTAACTGCTGCCTTTATAAACACTCTTTCAGACAGAGCCTCAGAGGACAGCAGGACAGCTGAGAGGCCCCCCAGCTGCCGTCCCCTCCAGCCTGCTGCTTTAACTCTAGCTCACAAAAAGTGCGAAGCACTTCCATATCTGCCAGCTGCTCAGCATCCCACATGAAACAGCAGCATTCACAATCCAGTTTACACTCAAACATGCAGGCCATATCACCGAATTGCACTACATTTCCGGAGCAACAGATCTTGCTGCAGGCTGTCATTCGAATAAAAAGGGTAGCATAGAGAAACCTTTCTTTCAAAAACTGCTAAACATTTGCTGTGACTCTTCCTTTGCTAGTCATTAAACATACTGATTCAAAATCCATGCAGTGTGCTTGAAAGGAGATCAGAAACGCTTGAGGGCTTGCCTGCCTGCCTGCCTTCCTTCCTTCCCTCTTTCCTACCTTCCCTCCTTCCCTTCCTTCCTTCTTTCCTTCCTTCCCTCCCTCCCTCCCTCCCTCCCTCCCTTCCTTCCTTCCTTCCTTCCTTCCTTCCTTCCCTCCTTCCCTCTCCCATTCCTTCCTACCTACTTTGCTCTAAGGGCTGCTCAGCACACCACTTATAATTTTTACTCCTGCCTGTAGTTGGATAGACATTTTTAAGAAGGTAATGATGGATATATGCTTACTAATTTAATGTTAGATCATTCTTTTGAAAGGAGGCAAAGAAAATTCAAATCCTTAAGAGGAATGCATAGGTGCAACTGCCTTATTATGATCTTAATGAGTTATTACCTCTCTCACAAGGGGATTACCAGTAACTGCCACTAACATTTAGTAATGCCCTTTCAGTCAGTTGGAAAAAGATGTTAAAATGCAATAATAATTATGAAAATACTAACAACTGTATTGTAATAATAAATGTGAGGATCTCCTCCCCTGCTAATCAATTCTAAATACATGTACTTTAATAAAATGTTAAACAATGATATATTAAAAGTTTGGGGGATGGGGATCTCCTCCTACTATGAGTAAATGTACTGAAA
>VMDR010034973.1:0-11124 GCA_007922815.1 Macrotus californicus | reverse complement strand
AACGTTATAAAATTTTAAAATGTTTAAAATGGATCGAACTCATTTTCTTTATTGTTTTTGGGATATTCAGTTTTGTAGATGATTGTGCTGCTTATAATACTTGGCATTCTAATATAAAGGTTTGTTTGAATTTTTCTACATTAAGGATTACACAGTTGAGTTAATTTTCTGTGTTTTATTTTTGTGTTGTAGTAAAAATGATTTTTTTTAAATTTCTGTTAGTCTTTTTTTTCACATTTTTATTGTATTTTTTCCATCACCATTTAACACCCTATACCCCACTCCCTCTCCAGTCCCCACACTGTTGTCCATGCTCATGAGCCCTTTTTCCTTTTTGCTCAGTCTCTCCACCCCCTCACTTCCCCCCAGTAGCTATCATCCTATCTCTACATATAAGTCCGTCCCTATTCTGTGTGTTAGTTCACTTTGTTCACTAGATTCTACCTATAAGGACAGCCGTATGGTATCTGTCTTTCTCTGACTGGCTTATTTCACCTAGCATAGTGTTCTCCAGGTCCCGCCATCCTGTCGCAAAGGGTAAAATTTTCCTTTTTCACAGTCGAGTAGTGTTCTTTTGTGTAATGTCCCATAGTTGTTTTATCCACTCATCTACTGAAGGACACTTGGGCTGTGTCCACAGCTTGGTGATTGTGATTGTAACGCTGCAGTGAACATAGGGTGCTTACATTCTTTCAGATTAGTTTCAAATGTATCCTTCAGATAAATTCCCAGAAGTGGGGTCACTGGGTCCAAAGGCAGGCCCGTTTTTAGTTTTCTGAGGTGTCTCCATACTGTTTCCCACAGTGGCTGCACCAGTCTGCATTCCCACCAACAGTGCAAAGGTTCCCCTTCTCTACATCCTCGCCAGCACTTGTTTGTTGATTTATTGATGATGGCCATTCTGACTGGTGTGAGATGGTATCCCATTGGGGGTTTAATTTGCATCTCTCTGATGATAGTGACGTTGAGCATCTTTTCATATGTCTGTTGGCTGACTGCATGTCCTCTTTGGAGAAGTGTCTATTCAGGTCCTTTGCCCATGTTTTAATTGGATTGTTTGGGGGTTTTTTGCTATTGAGTTTAAGTACTTTATAAATTTTGGATATTAACCCTTTATCAGATGTATTGGCAAATATGTTCTCCCATTCTATGGGTTGTCTTTTTATTTTGTTGGTGTTTTCTCGTGCAAAAACTTTTTAGTCTAATGTAGACCCATTTGCTATTTTTTCTTTTGTTTCCCTGGCCTGGGCCGCTATATCACATCAACCAACTATTTGTATGAGCAATGTCCAAGATTTTGCTGCTTATGCTTTCTTCTAGGATTTTTATGGTTTAGGGTCTAACATTTAAGTCTTTGATCCATTTAAAATTTATTCTTGGTGTGTGGTGTAAGAAGGTGGTCTAGTTTCATTTTTCTGCACATATCTGTCCAATTTTCCCAACACTGTTTATTGAATAAAGGATCACTAGCTCATTGTATGTGCTTGCTTCCTCTGTTGAATATTAATTAATTGACTATACAGGTGTGGGTTTATTTCTGGGATTTCTATTCTCTTCCATCGATGTGTCTATTTTTATGCCAGCAGCATGCCGATTTGATTTCTGTGTCTTTATTCTATAGTTTAATGTAAGGTAGCATGATTCCTCCAACTTTGTTGTTCTTTCTCAGGATCGCTGTTGCTATGTGGGGCCTTTTGTGGTTCCAAATATTTGAAATGTTTGTTCTAGTTCTGTGAAATATGACATTGGAACCTTGATAGGAATTGTGCTGAATCTATACATTGCTTTGGGTAGTATGGACATTTTAATGATATTAATTCTTCCTGTCCATGAACACGGTATGTGTTTCCACTTATTTGTACCTTCTTCACTTTTTTTCTTCAGTGTCTGAAAATTTTCTGAGTACAGGTCTTTTACATCCTTGATTAGGTTTATTCCTATGTATTTTATTCTTTTTGAAGCTATTGTGAATGTGATTGTTTTATTAATTCCCCTTTCTGTTAGTTCATTATTGGAGTATAAAAATGCAATTGATTTCTGGATATTAATTTTGTGTCCTGCAACTTCTCTGAATTCATTTATCAGCTCTAGTAGTTTCTTGGTGGAATATTGGAGTTCTCTATGTACAGTGTCATGTCATCTACAAATAAAGACAGTTTTACCTCTTCCTTTCCAATTTGGATGTCTTTTATTTCTTCTTCTTGTCTGATTGCTGTGGCTAGGACTTCCAGTGCTACGTTGAGTAAGAGAGGTGAAAGCGGATATTTTGTTTCTAATCTTAAAGGGAATGGTTGTAGTTTTTGCCCACTGAGTATGATGCTGGCAGAGGGTTTGTCTTATATGGTCTTTATTGTGTGTAAGTGTATTCCCTCTATTCCCACTTTGCTGAGAGTTTTTGTATCAGAAATGGTGCTGGATTTTATCAACTGCTTTCTGCATCTATAGATATGATTGTGTGGTTTTTTATCCTTCATTATGTTTATGTGTGTTAGTCTTAATTATTTGTTGATCTCATGCTAGACAGATTACTGACTGCAGAGACAGATGGAAAGGGCCACCGTGATAACACGTGCTGTCAAGTGGCAGTGTCAGTGGAGACCTTGGAGATTTGCTTCTGATACGAGGGAACTGGCCTTACTGCCGTTCACACAGCAGAACTTTGAAGGTGTCACTTTGTCCTATTAATGTTCTATAGTTAAGGAGCATTGGAAACCAACCTGTTTACACTGTTAACCTTAAACATCTTTATAGTATTTTGTAGTTATAAATTCTATAAAGTTTTGCTTGAAGCTAGGATTTTAAAGTGAACGGAGTGCATTTGCTTTGCATCTTCTAATTTACTAAGTTGTGTATAGAATTTACTGCTAAGGAAATTATTTAAGTGACACAAATAGGAGTTAAAAACATCATTTACATGTGTTGTCAGGGAGCACCTGAAAAGCAGGTGGTGACTCTCCAGTTGAAGCAGGGCCAGGTCTTTTGTAGGACATTGGAAAGTTGAGTGTGTGACCTTGCGGTTTGACCATACGCAGTTGTCAGCGTTGACCTCCAGCAGCAGCTGGGCGTTCTTTCTTTTTCATTCCTCTTGCTCAGGACTCAAACCCAGTCAGAATGGTATTTTCCGAGGACTGTCTTTGCAAGCCTTGTGGTTTACTGAAGAGTCAGAGTTCATAGGGCAGGGGTGTAGAGAGTAAAGAACGAGAAAAGAGGGCAAAGGTACAAGGCGGTGGGGAAACAGGGCCACCTCTGTCGTGTTTGTTTTGTTCCTTTTGGGGTTACCTGTGGAGGAGAGCAAGGCAGAGAAAACCTGTCGGACAGCAGGGACTTTTCATTAGCGTGTGACTTATTTATTCTCCTCCTCTCTAAGAGCATCTGTAGTCACACAAAATACATGCGAATGCTGTCATGGGTTTTATTTATGACATTACGCAGAAACTTCCCCGGAGGCTTTCCCAGGTCCTCCTACTGGTTCATCTTTGTTAGTGTGAGGGTCATTTGTCCGCACATATGCGTCTGAGTTTTTATAGGAGGTTGTGGGACTAAAATTAAACAAAGGCCCCGTGAGCAGGCCGTCCACGCAGCACATCTCGGACTGGGCGCACACGCACATCGTTGACAGCCAATGGCTGTTTGTGGAAGTGAGTTAATGTTTTTAAAAGCATGGCCATATCAAAGGCCCTTCTGGGTTTTGCCAATGTGAAGGTTCTAGAAGTTGCAGGAAATTTTTTAGTGCATATTACTAAGGGAAATTTTCTTAAAATTATTCTTGACTACATATCATATTGGGTATAGTCGTTTCTAGGTTAGAAACAAACAAGTATGATAAATTGAGACCAGTATGTGTTTTATGAGTTTCTTTTTTTCTACATATACAAAGAAATCCAAAATATATTCATAAACAAACTTAAGGTGTAAGTAGAGTAAACCCAAAATGCATATAGAAGTAAACTCAAGGTATGTAAGTAGCTTCTCTAGTGCTATTTAGTGCTATTCCGTGTACTTACATTGTAGAAAATACTTCCAAGGGGGTTTGAAGTCATTTACAGTAAAAATCCCCGATACATAAACATGTAAAACAAGGGTAAATGAACAGATATTGAAAAGGATGCACAAACTGTTCGGTTAATGTTAGGGGAAGGCGTAAACAAGCTCAGCACCAGTCACACCCAGCACCTACATGTGCACTTCCACCTGCAGGTCTCTTAAGTTAGAGCAGTCGGAGGGACCTCTGTCCATCCTTCAGGGTGTAATCCACACCCCAGACAAGGAGAGTTACTTCCGTTTCCTGAGACCTCTACAGTACTTAGAATCCTCTATACCTGTTTTTATGTATACCCAGTTAAGTTGTGTTTAACTTACAGCATCTGTCACGTCTGGCCCAGAGTGAACACATAATTATTACTGTTTCAGTTAATGAATATCTAGATAAGGCCAACGTTTACAGCTGATGTTTCAGTGGTCATAGATAATTCTTTTTTAAAGAAATTATTTTATTGTTGTTCAAGTACAGCACTCCCCGGACCCCAGCCAGACCCAACTCCCTCCCCTGCTTCCACCCCCGCCCTGTCCTTGGTTTTGTCCATGTGTCCTTTATAGAGGTTCCTGAAAACCCTTCCCCTCATTATGCCCTCCCACCTCCCCCCTGGTTACTGTCAGATTGTTCTTACTTTCAACGTCTCTGGTTATATTTTGCTTGCTTAATTCTTAACAGTGTTATTCAACATGTTATCATATTTAGTTGCCTGAGGATTCAGTTTGCAGGTAATTCATCATGGCTGTCCCTGATATAAACTGCTAAAAAGTAAAAAAGGCAAAGCCCAATTCAGATGCTTTTATGGCAGAGTTGGATTATTAGTAACACCTGTCACAAGCAAAAGCTGTCTTCAGTGATTAAAAATTTCAGTGGGCACTTTTTGAACATCTGAGTGGATTTAAAGTTGCCTCTTGGAGGAAAATGTGACACTTTGCTCTAGGTAGTTCCTAAATCACAGGGCACAGATGAGATAGCCCTCTACTTGTAGAAATATTCAACTGATTGCTAATTTCAACATCTGTGGCATCTCTGGGACTGTTTCTAGTCCCTTTTTTTTCTCTTTGATATTACTTTTTTGTTTGTTTCACTTGTCCTGCAATTTTTATTGTATTCTGGGCATTATGAACATTATATTGTTGAGAATATGGGTTTTCTTGCCTTTTATTCAGATAATAATAAAAGTTTATTTTTTTAATTCTTTTTTTTTAAAATTAACGTCATTGGGATGACATTGGTCAATAACATTATGTCGGTTTCAGGTCTACATTTCTACGTACACGATCTGTACATTGCACTGTGTGCCCCCACCCGAAGTCAGAAATCGTTCTCGGTCACCCTGTGTTCGGCCCCCTTTACCCTTTAGTACCCTCCACCCCCTTCCCTCTGGTAACCACCCTACTGTTGTCTGTGTCTGTGAGTTTCTGACTTATGTTCTCTAGAGACTGTTGAGTTTTGTTCAGTAAGATAGTTAACCTACTGGAGAAGCAGGTCAACCCTGTCGAGGCTTATTTTTAGGCTTTTTAAGGGCAGGTCTAAAGTCATGTTCATTCTATGACTGGAGTGATAAGTTTTCATATCTACACCTATTTTTTCCTGACAGCGAACGTCGGAGGCCGACTGACTGTCTGCAGATCTGGCACTGGTTTTCCTCGCTCCATTTTCCCTAGGGGTTATATGATGCGGGCGGAGTCACCCTACATGGGCGGGGTGGGGTGTTTTTAGCACATGAGAGGAATTCAAAATATTAATCTTGGAGCTTAAAAAGGAGCTGCTTGTACAGTTGAACATCTTCCCCTCCAGAGAAGAAGAAAGGAGGGGAGAGAGAGGGAGAGGGACAGAGAGAGAGATGAAATTATCCTTTGGAATGTAAACAAATAGCTCCAGGTTTTATTACTTTTTGACATGCAAACACACAGCTCTGAGAGATAAATGTCTGTATCATTCCAGAAGACTCTGTATAATCACCATTTAATCAGATGCCATTTTTCCTGGCTCAGGAAGCCTGGATCATGCAGAAACATGAGGATCTTCACACTGTGTACAGACACAGAGTAGCCCTCCTCCAAAGGCAAGACCTTCCTGGGGCCTCAGCGGTATAGCCCGAGTTTGGTGAGGCCTCTTCACTGTGTCTAGTTGGAACTCCAGTGTCTCCCAGCTCCCGTGGCCTGTAGGGGCTCTTTCATCCTTCAGCCCCTCAGTAGCTGTATTTCGCCAGGCTTCCTGGGGTCTCACCCTGTGTTGGTGCATCCTCACATTCAGCCAAATACTTACCAGAGCCAAGTGCAGATTTCAAGTTTCTCCTCTGCACAGCTGGCTCAGCAGACCCCGACTCGGACCTTTGTTTCCACCACACAGTGAGCGCCCTGCTCTCTTTTGGGCTCCGCCTCCCCGAGCTGTGGTCCAGAGAGTGCCTGTTTCAGAGCTGCCCAGTTTGGGAGAGTGAGGCCGATATACTTTCATAACCAAAGGGGCAAGTTCCTTCTGCTGGCTTTCCCGGTTATTGTAATGTGTTGTCTTTGCCAGCTGCTTGTCTGGTACTTACAGAATGTGAATTTCCTTTAAATCAACAAGACGGTATTCCAGTATCTGAAAGCCAGCGATTTAAACTAACCCTGAATTGGTAAATGTACAGTTTCTGTCCAAATCCATCCTAATATTTAAAATAAACAGTTTACAAATGGGCTAACACCTGTTCTTTAGATTCTTTAAACTTTACTCCAGTATTGTATTATTTGTCCAGAAAACTTCATGCTTTGTCTTTATTACTTTCTCTCTTATAGAAATACCTTCAAAAACCATGATTTAATATGTTCTAATCTATATTGAAGACGTTGAAGAAAGAATCAATTAAACTGGAAAACTGGCTACTGAAAGATACTGTCATTGAGCACATATTTTGTTATTTGTCAGAATGAAAAGGATTAAATTATCAGTATCCATTTTCATTTGCACACAATAAACACGTCTGCATATATTCATTTTTTAGTCCATGGCCTAGATCGAAGGATTGTATTATTCTCAAAAGGAAAATACTTTTTTCTGTTTGTGATGGAAAAATACCTGTCATCTAAAAGCTGTGTTAAATCATTTAGGAATAACTGTATAAGGATCATATGTCTATAGAAGCCGCTGATTTTTGATGTTTGAGGAGGTGATTGGCAATCATACCCTCGCTCTTCTGCTCTACTTTGTATTCAGCTGAAAGGCATAGAAATCAGACAAAGGGAATACAGAGTAGAACACAGTTTCGAAGTGCACCTGCAGTCAGGTTTTCTAGCACGCCCTCCTGAGCTGTATTTGCAGCTCACGGGCAGGAGCTGGAAAGCATAGAGCTACCTCTCTGGGAGGGGCGGAGTTGCCGAGAACCCCCCGACCCGGGCATGGGGTGGCCTGAAAGACAAACAACGGTGGCTAGGGTCATTATGCATGCGCTTCTCTTTGGGGAGTTTACTGTCCAGGAATTGTGTGCATGTGTGTAAATAGGTCACTAGACGGGTTGAATTAGTTACTTTCTCCCAATTAACTTTTAGTATTAAAGATGACATTTTTAAAGGGACAAAACTTAACTTGGTCACAAAGGAAAATTACTGCCTGATCTTAAAAGTCACTAGACTTTTAATGAGGCCTTGGTTGAAAAAGGAGGCTTTTCCCCTTTAAAAAAATCTTACTTAAATCCAGGTGAGGAAGTTAGGAGTTAGGATGCTCTGTCCGTCAGGAGGAAACTTCTGGATTATTGTCTGAAAGGGAAGTGAATCAGGGAGACTTTCTTGTCCTGGGCACGTGGAATGATATTACAGCGACTTAATGATACACGTCCAAGATAGTTTACAGTGTAGTTCAAAACTGCCGACTAGGCTCTGGAAATTGTTTTTGTTTTTTTTTTAAATATTTTACTACTTTATTGTTATTCAATTACAGTTGTTTTTTTAAAGATTTTATGGAAATTGTTTTTTTGATAAAACTTTCTTCTTTTGTCTCCAAAAGAAATTGACAATGTCATTTGTAGTTGCCGTGTTAGAAACCAGAGTGTTTAAGTTAGGACTCCCCCAGGAAGCACTGAATGAATCTGTGAACCAGGCTAATAATATTTTCCTGTAGTTCCTGTAATCCTATCCTTGGGGCTTGTTTTTTGCACTTCAGGGGCATTGGCCTGTGATTCTCCACAATGACCAGCGTAAGGGGTTATGAGAATGGTGCCCGTGTGCTAGCTACGTGAGGCCAAGACGAAGGGCTGTCTCTGGGGTGTTCGGAGGGGGGTCGCAAGTCACGGATCCTGCTCTGTCACATCCTGACCACTTCATTATATATCTTCTCTGTCTTCTTCATGTGAAGAATTAAAAACTTCTTTCCAGTTGGTTGTAGAACATCGATTATGCATCTCTGAGTGTGAAACACCAGTGACACCACTGTGGGGTGACAAATAAACAGCTCCTGTTTCTTTTGAGTGTGTAATCTACTGGCACACACAGACGTGAGAGACAGAAACATGAAACAAGCCAAACTGCAGCTCCTAGAAAAGCCACCAGCCCCTGGAGTCACAGTCTGTCAGCTGGACTACTCCGAAAGAAGAGCACTTCCTCCTCGCGGGCCCCGGCAGAAAGTTCCTGAAGAGCCTTGGTATTCGAAACTGTGACCCTGGACCAGTAACATCAGCATCACCGGGGCCCTTATTAGAAATCCAGACTCTCACGCTGACCTTCTCCCTACCAGATCAGCGTTACCATTTTTAAAAGATCCAGGGGTGAGGCAAATGTACATCGCAGGCTGGCAGGCACTGCTGTGGAGGATTCTGATCACCTGTGTTTAGTAGGTCAGGTACCCATCCAGCTGGAACCAGTCATCTGGCCCGGGGCATATAGGGCACACTGAATGTGCAAGCCTGGGACATATGTTCCCTGCCCTCTAGGACACTGGGGGTGGGATCTGTTTGTGGATTGCGTTTACTGCAGAAAAGAAGTGTTCTGTTACCAGGGAAACGTGGCTGAGCAGGAAGATAATGATGGTTATCCAATAAGCTGACTTCCTCTTTCATGTCTTAGCTCACATTAATGTTAGGGCTTCCTGTTGCTCACCAGCCCTTTCACTTGGGTCATTTCATCCCATTTCCTGGTGTGTGTGTGTGTGTGTGTGTCCTACTCCCGGTCTCCCTCACCTCACAATGCCATCTGTCTGCTTGACCTAGATATCAGAGATTCTTGCCTCTTCCACAGCATGGTTCTTCTGTTGCTTTTCCGAGAGTTATCTTTCTCGAAAGATAAAAGGATAAGCACACGCAGGCCTGTGTCTAAGTCTGACTTCACTTCCTTGCACTCGGTAGAGCAGCTGTGCCTCATCCACTGCTTTTATTCTACCACAAAGGCAGTAACCCTGGGAGCCAGGCCTTTTCAAGCTGTGAACTGCTAAAAATGCATCTGCATACACTAGAGGGAGTCATATTTCAGCCCTCAGTAATTATAACTCCCAGTGACTACAGTACAGACTTTTATGTACAGGTAGAGAGAAGGTTATAATCCTTCACTATTATTTATTTTGATGCTCAGATTTTCCTGGATTTGTCAAACTGGCTCATTTTCTGGTACAAGATATTCCAGGATCATCTTTTGTTGTTGTTGTTCAAGTACAGTTGTCTCTACTATCCCCCCACCACTCTCTGCCAGCCCACCCTCGTTCTTACCCCCCTTTGACTTTGTCCACGTGTCCTTTATACATGTTCCTTGACAACCCTGCCTCTTTTCCCCACATTATCCCCTTTCTCCTCCCCTCTGGTCACTGTCAGTTTGTTCTTAATTTCAATGTCTTTGGTTATATTTTGCTCGCTTGGTTGTTTTGTGGATTAGGTTCCAGTTAAAGGTGAGATCATGTGGTATTTCTCCCTCACCGCCTGGCTTATTTCACTTAGCATAATGCTCTCTAGTTCCATCCATGCTGTTGCAAAGGGTAGGATCTCATTCTTTCTCGGTGCTGCGTAGAATTCCATTGTGTAAATGTACTACAGTTTTTTGATCCATTCATTTACCAATAGGCACGTAGGTTGCTTCCAGCACTTGGCTATGTAAATTGTGCTGCTATGAACATCGGGGTGCACAGGTTCTTTTGGATTGGTGTTTCAGGGCTCTTAGGGTATAATCCCAGCAGTGGAATTGCTGGGTCAAAAGGCAATTCCATTTTCAGTTTTCTGAGGAAATCCCATACTGTTTTCCACAGTGGCTGCACCAGTCTGCATTCCCGCCAACAGTGCACTAGGGTTCCCTTTTCTCCGCATCCTTGCCAGCACTTGTTTGTTTTGTATATCATGGCCATTCTGACTGGTGTGAAGTGGTGTCTCATAATCTCATCTTTTGCAGTTCTGGATCATCTTTTGCAGTTCTGATCTTTTTAGTGAAAAATGATGTTTAGAAACCAAGATTCTAGTGCTGGGTAGGCTGGGGTATCATTGCTTCTTGGCCTTCTCAATGGATAAAATTAGGAAATTTGTGTGTATTATATGTCTTTATCTATTTATCTGTCTGTTTATACTAAAAACCTTCATGAATTCAATCATGAAACTACCATTTACAAGCCAACACTACACGACTTTATTTTAGCCATTCACCACACACCATTTTTATATTTATAATTATTTTTACTGACATTGACTCGCTATTACATGTAATATATGTAACTTATTTACTCAGTCCTTGAATATAAAGAAAATAGTTTTAGAATTGCTGACCCATACTTTTGTGGAAAGAAAAAAACTACCAACCTGGGTTAGATCTTTATTTACACTGTGTTTTATCCTTAGCTTAAAGGTATATTATCAAAGAAGTGTATTCAAAAGTTGCTTGGGTCAGTTTCTCCACTATTTTCATTGTGATTACATTATTCACTTGAACAGTAAGATTTATTTGTTTCTGTTTGTATACCATTTTTAATTTTGCCCCTTGCTATTATTTGATATATTTATTTTTCAGTCTGTATAGCTGTCACATGGTTCTAAAACTCAGAACTACACAAAAGGAATTCCTCAGAGGTCTGCCACTTTCGCACTCCTTCTGCCCCGCCCCCAACCCCACTCCTCTCCGTTCTGTTCTCACGCTCCCCTCTACACA
>VMDR010034972.1:0-10908 GCA_007922815.1 Macrotus californicus | reverse complement strand
CTATAACTCCCTAGTTATAATGCCACCAGTTTTTCCAGGCAGCATATGCCTAGGCTAACATCTCCCCACCCCCTTTTTCTTCTCCCACTGTGCATATGCATGAGCTATTGCTTGCCTACCTCTCCTCCTATATCCTTTTGTAGCCTTCCCTCCTTTTCTGAGAGTTCAGTCCCCCTTTTAACCTTATTTTTTTCCCTCTCCTTCCAGTTTTTGCTTTAAGAAAATTTGTCTGTCCTTGTCTATCCAACTCCTTCATTTTGATCTTGAGCAAAAAAGATAATAATCATGGTGGTACAGTTAAGAACAAACCTTTAATAAGGAAAAGGAAAGCTTTCAGTTTGGGAGGAAAGGTAGACATTATAAAGAACTAGTGGTTTCAATCTTCAGAGTCCTTGAGAATACCCAGTAATTCATTTCAAAATTTCCACAGAACTTTCCACCCACCTCCTCTTCTCTAAAATAAGCTGTTTTTTTTAAGCACTGACATGTACAACACAATTTAAAACTATAATTTTTTGTTCATGTCATTGCAATAGCATTGTTTTGAGCTTTTTTTCCCCCCATTGAAGATGTTAGCCATATTATAGATTGACTAGAGAGTATTTTGGTCTTAAAGCCAGCTCCTAGTTAACACCCACTATTCCCTTCAGAGAGGACATCCAAAGTTCTAGATATCTGGTTTGAAAACATCTTTGTTTTGAAGTTGAAGAATACAAAGAAGGCAATCTTAAACCAAAGGTTAGCAATCTTTGAGAAGTCGTGCATCAAGATTCCAAACCCTTTCTTCCCAGATTTCCATCAGCAAAGATATGCACTGATGAGAAGCATAGATTAGGCATCAATTCTTGGAAGTCTGAGAAGAAGCAAAATAGTTGCACAAGAGGTAGAGGTGGGGAATGAAGCCGAGGTAGCTGACTTCATACCAACTTCAGCTCACCTGTAAAGGTGCTTTGGCTGGACATGAGCTCTACACCAAGAGAATAGCTACTTAAACTGTACTGACACCAAAGGCCTATTTTTTAATAAACATTAATGAAAAAGGTTTTGAAAAGACATTTTTATTCAGCCTCCAAACAACATGGAGCTAAAATTCATGATGGCTTAAACATGAAAGTTCTGTATTATTTGCTTATTTGAACTGGGACCATTGTGAATAAATGTTCAGAAGTTAAGACCCTGCTATCATTAAAAAAATGTTTCTTAGTTTTGTAGTTCTAAGTGTACATAGTTGTGTATTGTTGACATTTTTTTAGTCCATTCTGATACAAGGATCTCTTTTTTCTAATTGTTCTCCTTTTACCCTCCCTTTTTCTTGTAAATATTTGGTTTAATTGTTTTTGACTGTAAGGGAATGATGTTTTTTAAATTAAAGAAAGATAAGACATATCAGTGTTTTAGCAGGCAAGAATTTTTAAGAGATTTATAAGATTCTCTCCCCCTTTCCACTTGAATTTTGTGTCCCCTTTAGATTTCCTTTATTCCTGATTTTTGTTAACATAATTTATTTCTGTTTCTCCTTTTAAAAATCCACTAAGGTATGAATAAAAGTCCCTGCCCCACTAAATTTATTTGATGCTTTCATTGGATATTTTAGAATTAGGAATTTGCTTTGGAGATGCAGAATATGTATAAATTGTTACCTATGTATAGAAAAATAAGGAAAAATAAGAATATATTTTTGCTTTGTTTGTTTAAGCATAAAGAGACTCAGGAAGGTGACATAAGAAATTAATTTTATCTAGTGGGCAGGACCAGGAAGGGACTGGGACTAGAGGTGGTAGTGTCTGCTGTCAGAGAGCATCCATAAATTAAAAGAAAAAGCAAAGAAATGGAAGGGCCGCAGCGTTGGCTCTGAGGGGTCTCAAGCATGGATGTGTGAGGATTGTGACAGCGTGGAGCAGGTTGGAGATGAACCCGGACCACAATGCTCTGTTGTAGGCTGGATTCTCTTTGTCACTACAGTCCATGAGGAAGCCATGGAAGAAGACACCCATGACAAATTTGCAGAGTATGTAGAAATAAAAAACATATACCTCAACCTGAACAGGCGTACAGGATACCTGAAGGAGTATACTCTAGTTGAGTATGAAATGAACAAGGAGCCCCAGGCTGCTATGGAATGACTCAATGTCCAGGATTTGATGGGACAGCAGATCAGCATGGACTGGTATTTTGTTTGGGATCCACTGTCACGGTCCCATCCGACAGGACCATGTGTCATTGTGGAATGCTTGCCCTATGTCTGCAGACAAGTGACGAACAAATTCACGCGGACTAGAGAGATCCAGTGGAGAAAAAGGGATGCGTGTGCACTCTCTGAGAAAGTACTAGGGCCTGCGTGGCCACTCTCTCAGAGAGAGAGAGGGCCCGGACCCCTCCCCTGGACAGGCTTTTATTGACACTCTAGGTACATTACATCCAGGATGGTTCTCATTAACTATGCACAGGTTTGCTTTGGGTGGATACCTTTTACAGATAACAAAGGAAAGAATTTGCCAAAGAGAAAGGTCATTTACTAATGTAGAGGAGAGAAGGCTGAGCTGTTTACATTCATGCTTGGGAAGTCTAGCACAAGTCACAGTAAACTTCTGCTGTCTCCATCCCAGGTGAGGGAGTTTTTGCAAGAGCAAGTTTAAAGGCGACCTAGGAACAATGCATGCTTGATTCCCCATGGGAAACCTATTCACGGATGTTCTCTGCATGCCACGTGCGTCTGTCTGTGTTCAGAACCAGAGCTGAGCCACAGTTCACATCGCACACGATGGCAAGAGGAGAGGTGGCTGAAGACGCAGCAGGAGTCCAGATCAGAGGCACCGCTGACAGGTCTTCTGTTGTCCAGGTGTTCTTTCCAGAGATTCCATTTGACCACGCAGCCTTGGAGAAATAGAGCTGGGTGGAACTCATTGTTTATAGTTAATCTCTTACCCAGTTGCTTAGTGGGTTTTTTTTTTTTTTTGAGTTATGAATATACGTCTTGTTTTCTACATTTAAAATTCCTTTTCTGCTCCAACATTGCAAGCTCTGAAATACTATTTACAGTAAGGCAGTATGGCTGTGAAGATACTTCTCCCAGTGACTGAATTCTGTGTGAGTTTCTACATTACACATAATCTCAAGTCTCAAAGGTTTAAAGTAAAAACACTGCATGGTATTTCTTTTTCTTGGAATCTAAGAGAGAAGTGGGATGTTTTCAGGATATTAAAGAATAATTATTCTGTTCCTGTATATACTCCATCCTGAGAAAATGGATGTTACAGGAATGTTTCTTTTGTTTCTCCTGCCCTTGCTGCCACATTTGTACCTCCAGCTGTCTAAGGGCTTAACTCTCCTATCGGACATTCTCCCAGATCCTCCTTCCGTGAATCTATACAAAGTTCTTGGTGCCCACTTCAGCAGCCGAGGGTGAAGGTCCCTTGGGGATGATCTAGAGGAACATTGATGAGGCCAAAGAGGTAAAGGATGTGGCTGAGGCTGAGAGAGACTTCAGTTAGCATGGTGGCAGAGAACCAGTACCAGAAACCAAGCAGGTAGTAAGGTGTCTAGCAGAGGATGGAGATCAGGAGACAAATATGGGGGGTGACTGTCTAAGAAGTGTCAGAGGGCAAATCCACCTGCAGGAGCTGGGAATAGTTAGCATGGTGGGAGAGAACCAGTACCAGAGACCAAGCAGGTAGTAAAGTGTCTAGCGGAGGATGGAGATCAGGAGACAAATATGGGGGGTGACTGTCTAAGAAGTGTCAGAGGGCAAATCCACCTGCAGGAGCTGGGAATCTAAAAAATGTACTGAAATTCAGAATCATTTAGCTCCTGACCTGAGTATAGGGTAAATTGATAGGTGGGCAGTGAGATGGAGCTCTCCTCCTACAAGGAAGAGTATGCTGCAAACCTACTTCTGGGAATGCCTTCTCAGCATGGGACTATATGTCCCCCCCAGGGATTATGACAAACATGCTGGAGAAAAGGTCTGATTGAGGTACTGTGTTATATGAAGCTACTAAGTCTACTTTAAGACTTCATGGTGTCCCAAGAGTAAAAGAGAAGACTGATCACCTTTCACCTTAATCCTTACCCAGCTAACCCAAGTTCAGACAATGGCTAGAGGTTGGTTGGAATCTAAGGCATTCAAGAAAACTGTGCAGCATCAGGTACTAGAAATACAGTTAGGATCTTACTTTTGGTTTATCTGATAGGTAGCTATCAGATAAATCAGGCTAGAGGCAATAGTTTTAGGGTATGGATTAGGGCCTGGGGATTGAAGACTCACCTTCCTTATCAGGGGACAAGACACATGAAGACAGTGTGGCTATAGCAGATGGTCATGGCAGTCAGAGTCAGCAGAATGGGCAGCAGAAGGTGAAGTGGTTACAGGTGGTCTCTTGCTATTGAGCCTTGAAGCTGCCTTTGGTGACACACTGCATGAAGGGGTCTGGGTAATATGGAACAAGAACTGCTGGAGTGGGGTTGAGGACTATTAAAACTGGTCCTTTTCCGCCTTCCCCCAACTAAGCCACCAATGTCACACTATCTCTTCCCAATTCATCTTTGAGTCTATGAAAAACAATGCAGTGCTCAGTTATGATTCTCCCATAGTGCTAATATTAAAAAGGTTAGAAATGTATCTTGAAAATCCCCATATTCCCTTTAGACTATGGAGCTAATCATTAAGTTTGTTAAATCCTGGGATTTAAAGAATCCTGCTTTTTCAAGTACTCTTCTAAACACTTCACTTTACAGAAAGTGAACAAGCTAAAAATTTGTTCACAGTGGCCAAGCCAGGATTTAGAACCAAGGTTTGCCTCCAAAGCCGTCTCTCTATTGTACTATCCTGCTTTATTTCACTATTAATCCTTACACATGGTCTGTAAAGTGGACTTTGAACTCAATGAAGATAGGGATTGAGTATCTGTCTTATTCACCACTGCATCTGGTGATCAATAAATGTTAGATGAATGAATGAATTGAACATATGAGGTCTAGAGAGATTAAGCAATTTATCCAAGTCCACACAGACACTATTTCACAGGGCCAGATTCTCTGATTCCAAATCTTATGCACTACAAACTAAGATCCTAGAGCATACTGAGCTATGTGTGTAACTTGGGCAGGGATTTGGGGGTGGAGGGTATAGAGGACAAATACATGAAATAAAAGAAGAGTTTTTGTTTGTTTTGTATAAATGCTGAGACCCTACATGAATGAAGGTAAAGCTAAACATTGCACTTTATAAAAGGATATCTCTTCCACTTGACCAACATTTTTAGATGAAATGATTTTTTCTGATGTATCTGTGGTTAATTTTGTGGAAAAAAATCTTGTGTAAAATGGGTGCTGCTAAAATTTTAGGACATTTTGCAGCCTCTCTGAAGTGACCTTTAGTAAAAGTCTTATGTACAGTATAATAACTATAATGATGAAACATTGACAATAAACTCACAGCTATTAACAACTGAACCTAAAACAGAAACAAAAACAAACTAAGCAAACAACTAGAACAGGAACAGAATCACAGAAATGGAGATCACACGGAGGGTTATCATCAGGGGGGTGGGGGGGGAGAGAGGGGGAAAAGGTACAAGGAATAAGAAGCATAAATGGTAGGTAGAAGATAGACAGGGGGAGGTTAAGAATAGTATAGGAAATGGAGAAGCCAAAGAACTCATATATATGACCCATGAACATGAACTAAGGAGGGGGAGTGTGGGGGGAAGGGGTGTGCAGGGCGGGAGGTGGGGAGGAGATGGGACAACTGTAATAGCATAATCAATAAAATATATTTAAAAATATATATAATGATGAAACAATGTTAAATAATAAAAATTAACATTTTCCAAATGTTGTTTGCTGCCAATCCCGCTTTTTGATAAATTGCTGATTTTTTGGTTTGAATCAGTAAAGAATATTTTTCAGGTTTGAGCTTCAGAGTTGGTACCTTCATTCAGGTCAGGTAGATTGAGTCACTATTAGTTTGATAAAAGGTAAGCTCTGTAGGTCAGATTCCTAGGTATAAGGTATTTGGAAAAGTGATTTCAGCAGGCACGAGGAACTTTTAGGAAAGGTGAATAGTATCAGCCCTAGACATACAGTTTTATGAAATGGTTGGAGTTATGATCAAGCTACGCTGAGCTAGTTAGACATTGGTCTTTCCTCTTCCCCTGTCTTGAGTCCCTATATTTCTGAGGTTTGGGGGCTTTAGGGGCTTTTTTGCACTATGCCTAGAAACACTTCACTGTGAGAAGAGGTTTAAAAATAGGTCAGGCTCCTGGACTTAAGACTGATCCATAGCCTTACTTCTGCCTCTCCTTTCCCTATTTTATATGCAATTTACCACCTAAAAATCTTTTCGACCACTTCTGGTACTTGGAAACTTGAGCATACAAACTAATTTCTAACTACCTCAGTACTCCTTCATCACACTAACAACACACTTAAAAATTTTTTGACTCAGATAATTTAAATACAACATATGGGCAATACAGAATTATACAAGAGGACACTAATTTGGAACCAAAAATAACACCTTTTGCACATATATCATAATGTTACCACCAGTTTGACATTGAAGCAAATGGAGATTGCAACTATTAATCAGGTTGTCAGGTTCTAAGAAAGAATGAAATTCATGTGTCATCATGTTGTGGCCCATGGATTTCAAGTGATTTAGCCAAAGTCATATAGCTAGTTAGTGGTAGAGCCTAGACCCAGAAAAAAACAAAGTAAAACAAGCAAACAATGCAACAAAAACAGATTTCTAACTCCAAGTCCATACCTAAAATTTGCTTCTTGTAAACAAACCCAACTACAATTACTTTTACACTGAGGCAACAAGCTGCTTTTTAAGTCTTGGGGTAGCAGAGGTCTTGTATGCAACATACTATTGGAAGATACATATATATAAAAGGTGTGTCTGGAAAAAGTCCAGCCATTGTTAATATAATGAGAATGGTTTGCACGACATTGATGAGAGTGGGCTGGAATGTGCATGAGTGAACAATGATGACTTCACTGTACTAGTCAGCAGTGGGGGTGGTAGACACCTTTGCATGAGCATGTATACTGTGTGGCCTTTGCATTCAAAATGACTGAGTGAATAGAGCAATGAATCTGCATCAGATTTTGCATTAAGCTTGAACATTCCTCCATGGAAACTATTTTGATCATTCAGAAGGCCACAGCTATGAGCAATTCATGATTGGCAGCTTCATCACAACACACCTGCTCATGCATCATGTCTCATGCAGAGTTTTTTGGCAAAACATCAAATCACCCAGGTGACTTGGCCCCCCTACAGCCCAGATTTGGCACCCTATGACTTCTGGCTTTTCCCCAAATTAAAATTACCTTTGAAAGGGAAAAGATTTCAGACTGTCAATGGGATTCAGGAAAATACAACAGGGCAGCTGATGGTGATTGAGAGAACTGTGTGAGGTCCCAAGGTGCCTATTTTGAAGGGGATTGAGGTGTCATTGTCCTATGTACAATGTTTCTTGTATCATCTTCTTCAATAAATGTCTGTTTTTCATATTAAAAAATTAAGTTTATCTGTTTGGAATTGGGTGGTGATTACTGGGTGGTTAGAGATAAGGGTGGAAAGCAGACTTTTCACTCTATCTCATATTTTCTTGGTTTTTGAACCATGTGAATATGTAAGCCATTGTAAAAGTAGTTTTAAAAATCATGTCAGTGGGTTCCTTGATTTAAAAAAAATAAGTCTATTTCTGTTATACCTTTTCTTCATGTCTTTAGTAAAGTTGTTGTTTCAAATCTTTTTAAAAGAATGCCTGTGTGGGGTTGGGGGTTGGGGAACGGGGTAGAAAAGGTAAAGGAATTAAGAAGTACAGATTGGTAGTTACAAAATAGTCACAGGATGTAAAGTACAGCACAGGAAATATAGTCAGTAATATTGTAATAACTATGTATGGTGCCAGGTGGGTACTGGAAATATTGAAGGAACACTTTGTAATGTATATGGTTGTCTAACCACTATGCAGTATACCTGAAACTAATGCAAAATAATATTGAATGTGAACTGTAATTGAAAAAAATTTTAAAGAAGTATCTTAAAAATAAAAAGAATGCATGTGTAGTCTTGCCTCAAAGGACTAGTAGTATTTTGCAGGCATCTTGACCTGGCGCCTCATGTGCTATGACTAAGATTCATTATGAATCCTTCCCTTAGGAAATTTTGATACTGCAAGTGGGGCCAAACCTTAAGTTATTGTTGGCTTATTTGAAGAATCATTTAATTGAAATTATCTGCAGTAGTCTGCCAACTGGATACTGAATTGTTTCCTAATAAAACTGTGAGACAATAGCAACATAATCATTGCAAAGTTAGTTGATTTTTCCCCATGTTATCTTATGTCTTATCACCATGGTAATAGTTTACCTACTTAATATGATATTAGTTTGGTGGTTTTAGAAAATAAAGGTTGGTTTACTTTTAGTAGTTAGATAATTCTGTTTCTTTTGGTACAGACTAAGCCAAATAGTCTCTTTCATCAGGATTTTTTTTTTTGTTGTCATTTTTGACTTGTATTTTACCCTGAGGAGAGCAAAGGGAAAGGAACTAATATTGAGTACCTACCCTGTGCTGGGTGCTTTAGAAACATTATTTTATTAAATACTCATAATAACGATGTGGGGTAACTGTGGGGGTTAGTGAGGTTTTGAAGGTAGCCGTGTGTGGCCAACACGGGAGAGATGATTTCCAGAAGGCCCTGAGTCTTTGAGAAGGAGATACAGGCTGACTCCTCTCTGAGCCCCTGATCAAAAGAACAGGTGGAATTGCTTTACAGATTACTCATTACCATCTGCTGATGAGGCAGTGGTTAAATGAGTTTGAAAACTGGCTTTTCATTTTTATTTTATTATTCTGAAATTGTATTAATGTTGTAACCTGGAAACTGTTGCCAGACTTCAAGAAGAAAGATCACTGAAAATGTTTTAAATATTATATATGTCTGCCTAATAGAAAAGGGCTTAGAATTCTAAATTTAATTGCTAAATGTGTTCAATTTTTTTCTGAAGTATGCCTTTATATTTTTTAATTTTTTATTGTATTTTTTTTCTCAAACCAATAGTCCCTTTATACTCCCCTCCTTCCTGCAGTCACCACCCTGTTGTCCATGTCCATGGTCCTTTTTCCTTTTTGCTCAATCCTTCAATACCCTCCACTGCCCCCTCACTAGCTGTCATCCTGCTCTCTATCTATGAATCTGTCTCTATTTTCCTTGTTAGATTAGTTTATTAGATTCCACATATTAGTGAAATCATATGGTATTTGTCTTTCTCTGATTGGCTTATTTCACTTAGGTCCATCCATACTGTCACAAAGGGTAAATTTTTCTTCTTTTTTACAGCCGAGTAATATTCCATTGTATAAATATCCTATAGTTGTTTTATCCACTCATCTATTGATGGATTCTTGGGCTGCTTCCCTATCTTGGCAATTGTAAATAATGCTGCAATGAACATAAGGCTGCTTATGTTCTTTTGAATTAGTGTTTTGGGTTCCTTCAGATATATTCCTAGAAGTAGAATCACTGGGTCAAAAGGCATTATCCATTTTTAATTCTTTGTGGTATCTCCATACTGCTTTCCACAGTGGCTACACCAGTCTACATTCCCACCCACAGTGCAAAAGGGTTGCCTTTTCTCTACATCCTGACCAGCACTTGTTGTTTGTTGATTTTTTGATGGTAGCCTTTCTGACAGGTATAAGATGATATCTCATCGTGGTTTTAATTTGCATTTCTCTGATGATTAGTGACATTGAAGATCTTTCCATGTCTTTTGGCCATCTGTATGTCCTTTTTGGAGAAGTGTCTATTTAGGTCCTTTATCCATTTTTAAGTTAGTTTGTTTGTTTTTTTGGTGTTGAGTTTTTTGGTGTCTGATTTTGTTTATTTTTCTTTCTCTTTCTTGTCGAGTATGGTTGAAAGTTGGTCAATCTTGTTTACCTTTCCAAAGAACCAGCTCTTGTATTCATCAATATTTTGTATTGCTTTTTTAGACTCTATTTCATTTATTTATGCTCTGTTCTTTATTATTTCCTCCCTTTTACTCACTTTGGGCTTTGTTTGTTGTTCTTTTCCAAGTTCTTTTAAGTGTAAAGCTAGGTCATTTATTTGATTTTTTGACATGGGCCTGTTCTATGAATTTCCCTCTTAGGATTGCTTTCCAAGTGTCCCACAGATTTTGGATTGTTGTGTCTTTATTTTCATTTGTTTCAAGGTATCTTTTTATTTCTTCCTGGATATCGTTGTTGACTCATTCATTTTTTAATAACATTATTTAGCTTCCATGTCTTTGCATGTCTTTTAGGGTTCTTCTTGTGATTCTTCTTGTGATTGATTTCTAGTTTCATAGCATTATGGTCAGAGAAGATGCTTGATATGATTTCAATCTTCTTAATTTATTGAGACTTGTTTTGTGTCCTAACATGTGGTCTATCCTAGAAATGTTCCATGTGCATTTGAAAAATATGAATATCCTGCTGTTTGGGGTGAAATTCTCTGAAGATATCAATTAAATCCATTTGCTTGAGTGTGTTGTTAAAGGCCTCTATCTCCTTGTTGATTTTCTGTCTGGAAGATCTATTCATGGAAGTCAATGGGGTGTTAAAATCCCCAACTATGACTATATTTCTGTCAGTCTCTTCCCTTATGTCCATCTAGATTTGCTTTACATATTTAGGTGCTCCTATATTGGGTGCATAAGTGTTTACTAGGCTGATATCCTCTTGTTGGATTGTTGCTTTTATCATTATATAGTGTCCTTCTTTATCTCTTACTATAGCCTATTTTTTATGTCTTTTTTTATTATTATTCAAGTATAGTTATCTCCATTTCCCCACCACCACTCCCACCCCCACCTCAGCCATCCCCACCTCCCACTCTCAATCCTACC
>VMDR010034971.1:0-10905 GCA_007922815.1 Macrotus californicus | reverse complement strand
TTCTAAATCAAGTTGAGGAAGTTCCTCTCTACTCCCAAGTTGCTAAGAATTTTCATCAAATTCAAATAGGTGTTAGATTTTGTCAAATACTTTTCCTGTATCAACTGATGTGAACATATGATTTTTCTTTTTTTTTTTGTAGGGAGATTTGAAAGAGATAGTCATATTTTATAGGAAGCTATTGGCTGTGCCTTGAGACACACGTACAGACATATACAGATGCAGACTTATGCACACTTAAATACAACCCAGGAAACTAAACACAGATAAACACAAGAGTTACATACTTTTTAGTACGTACATATCTATATAAACACAGTCTGTCCTTTGAATATAAAGAAGGTTGCCTTATTTTTTTCAACATTTCTTTTATTGTTGTGCAAGTACAGTTGTCTCCATTTTCCCTTCACCACTCCCCTCCCACCTCAGCCATCCCCATTTCCCACTCTTGATTCTACCCCTCTTTGGTTTTGTCCATGTGTTCTTTATAGATAATCCTAAAAACCCTCCCTCCATCTCCCCCCGTAAAATCCTCTCACCTCCCCTCTGGTTACTGTCAGTTTGTTCTTAATTTCAATGTCTCTGGTTATATTTTGCTTGCTTGTTTGTTTTGTTGATTAGGTTCCACTTAAAGGTGAGATCACATGGTATTTGTCTTTCACTGCCTGGCTTATTTTACCTACCATAATGCTCACCAGTTCCACCCATGCTGTCACAAAGGGTAGGAGTTCCTTTTTTCTTTCTGTTATGCAATATTCCATTGTGTAAATGTACCATAGATTTTGATCCATTCATTTATTGATGGGTTCTTAGGTTGTTTCCAGCACTTGGCTACTACAAATTGTGCTGCTATGAACATTGATGTTCATAGGTTCTTTTGGATTGGTGTTTCAGGTCTCTTAGGGTATAATCCCAGCAGTGGAATTGCTGGGTCAAAAGGCAGTTCTGTTTTCAGTTTTCTGAGGAAATACCATACTGTTTTCCACAGTGGCTACACCAGTCTGCAATTCCACCAACAGTGCACTAGGGTTCCTTTTTCTCCGCATACTCTCCAATACCTGATGTTTGTTGATTTCTTTATGATGGCCATTCTGACTGGTGTGAAGTGGTATCTCATGGTGGTTTTAATTTGCATCTCTCTGATGGCTAGTGATATTGAGCATCTTTTTGTATGTCACTGTACCCTCTGTATGTGCTCCTTGGAAAGTGTCTGTTCAAGACCTTTGCCCATTTTTCAATTGGGTTGTTTCTCTTCCTGGAGTGGAGTCGTGTGAGTTCTTTATATATTTTGGAGATCAAACCCTTGTCTGAGTCATCATTGGCAAACGTTTTCCCATATGGATGGCTCTCTTTTCATTTTAATGCTGTTTGCTTTAGCCATGCAGAAGCTTTTTAATTTGATGAGGTCCCATTTGTTTATTCCTTCCTTTATGTCCCTTGCTCTAGGGGACATATCAGTTAAAACATTACTGCATGGAATATCTGAGATTTTCCTGCCTATGTTCTCCTCTACGATTTTTATGGTGTCATAACTTATATTTAAATCTCTTATTGACCTTGAATTTATGTTTGTGTATGGTGTAAATTGGTGGTTGAGTTTCATTTTTTTGCATTCCAGATCACCCAACACCATTGTTGAAAAGACTTTTTTACTCCATTATGCTTCCATTCCATTTGTCAAATATTAATTGACCATAGAAACTTGGGTTTATTTCTGGGCTCTCAGTTCTCTTCCATTGGTCCATGTGTCTGTTCTTATGCTAGTACCAGGCTATTTTGACTACAGTGGCCTTGTAATACAGTTTGATATCAGGTATTGTGATCCCTCGTACTTTGTTCTTCTTTCTCAAGATTGCTGAGGCTATTCGGGGTCATTTATGGTTCCATATAAATTTTTGAAGTAGTTGTTCTATATCTGTGAAATATGCCATTGGTACTTTTTAATAAGTATTGCATTGAATCTATAAATGGCTTTGGATAGTATGGACATTTTGATGATGTCACGACTTAGTCGCCTTCCAATCCATGAACACTCAAGCATGGTACATGCTTGCATTTGTTTGTGTCTTCTTTAATTTCTCTCTTCAGTGTTGTGTAGGTTTCTGAGTACAAGTCTTTTACCTCCTTGATTAGCTTTATTCCTAGGTACTTTATTTTTCTTGTTGCTATATCAAATGGGATTTTTTTCCTAATTTCTGCTTCTGATATTTCATTGCTGGTGTTCAAAAATGTCTTTGATTTGCGAATGTTGTCTTTGTATCCCACTTTTTGCCAAATTCACTTGTTAAGTCGAGCAGTTTTTTGGTGGACTCTATAGGATTTTTTACATACACTATCATATTTTCTGCAAACAATAACAGTTTTGCTTCCTCCTTCCCAATTTGGTTGCCTTATATTTCCTTTTCTTGTCTGATTTCTGTGGCTAGGATTTCCAATACTATGTTGAATAGAAGTGGTGAAATCAGACACCTTTGTCTTGTTTCTGATCTTAGTGGGAAAGCTTTTAGTTTTTGCCCATTGAGTGTGATGTTGGCTGTAGGTCTCTCGTATACAGTTTTTATTATGCTGAGGTATGCTCCCTCTATTCCCACTTTGCTGAGTGTTTTTATCATAAATGGGTGCAGTACCTTATTAAATGCTTGTTCCACATCTATTTATATGATAATGTGTTTTTTTCTTTAGTTTATGTGATGTATTACATTTATTGATTTGCATATACTGTGCCATCCTTGCATCACTGGAGTGAATCCCACTTGGTCATGGTATATGATCTTTTTAATATATTGCTGGATGAAGTTTGCCAATATTTTGTTGAGGATTTTAGCATCTATGTTCTCAGCGATACTGGCTTATAATTTTCTTTCTTTGTTGTGTCTTTAACTGATTTTGGGATTAGGATGATACTGGTCTTGTAAAAAGAGTTCGGGAGTCTGTTTTCATGGAGTTTTTGGAATAGGGGTTAGCTCTTCCTTAAATGTTTTATAAAATTCTCCTGTGAAATCATTCATTCCAGGGCTTTTGTGTGCCCAGAGTTTTTTGATTACTGCTTCAATTTCATCAGCTGTTATTGGTCTGTTCAGGCTTTCTGCTTCTTCTTCAGTCAGTTTTGGGAGATTATATTTTTATAGAAATTTGTCCATTTCATCCAGGTTTCAAATTCATTGGCATATAGTTCTTCATAGTACTTTCTTACACTCCTTTGTATATCTGTGATATCAGTTGTAATCTCTCCTCTTTCATTTCCGATTGTGTTTATTTGGGTCCCCTCTCTTTTGTTCTTGATGAGACTGCTTAAAAACTTATCGATTTTGTTTATCATTTCAAAGAACCAGCTCCTGGATTTATTGATCCTTAGAATTGTTCTTTGGTCTCTATGTTGTTCAATTCTGCTCTGATTTTGGTTATTTCCTTCCTTCTACTCACTCTGGACTGTCCTTGTTGTTCCTCTAGTTCTTGTAGATGAAGGGTTAGGTTGTTTATTTGAACTGTTTCTATCTTTTTTAAGTAGGCCTGTATTGCTATGAACTTCCCTCTCAGGACTGCCTTTGAGTGTCCCATAAATTTTGCGTTGTTGTGAGGTGATTTTCATTTGCTTCCAGAAACTTTTTGATTTCCTCCTTGATCTCACTCTTGACCCATTCATTGTTTAATAGCATGCTATTCAATGTCCATGAGTTTGTGTTTTTGAGTTTTTCCCTTGAGGTTGGTTTCTAGTTTCAGTCCCTTGTGGTCAGAGAAAATGCTTGATATGATTTCAATTTTCTTGAATTTGTTGAGGCTTGTTTTGTGACCTATCATGGGGTCTATCTTTGAATATGTTCCATATGCATTTGAAGAGAATGTGTATTTTGCTTCTTTGGGATGAAAGACTCTCTCTCTATACATAACAGTTAAGTTCATTTGATCTAGGGCATTGTTCAATGCTGCAATATCTTTGTTTATATTTTGTTTGGAAGATCTAACCATTGTTGACAGTAGTGTGTTAAAATCCTCTACTATAATTGTGTTACTGTCAATATCTTTCTTCAAGTCCTTCAAGATTTTCCTTATGTATTAGGTTCTCCTACGCTGGTTGCATATATGTTTATAATGTTTATGTCTTCTTGATGGATTCTTCCCTTGAGTGTTATGAAGTGTCCTTCTGGGTCTCTTTTTATGGCCCTTGTTTTGAAGTCCATTTTGTTTAATATGAGTATTGCTATGCTGGCTTCTTTTTCCTGTCCATTTGCTTGGAATATTTTTTTCCAAACCTTCACTTTCAGTCTGTAGAGATCTCTTCTCCCAAGGTGGGTGTCTTGGAAGCAGCATGGATGTGGGTCATGATTTCTTATCCATTCAGCTGTTCTATGTCTTTTGATTATAGCAGTTAATCCATTTACATTTAAGGTTATACTTATAGGTACTTATTCATTGCTATTTTACTTCCTTTATACCTGTGTTTCTCTCACTCTCATTCTTTTTCTTCCTTTTCTTAAAGCAGTCCCTTTAGCATATCTTGCAGTGCTCTTTTGGTGTAGGTGTATTCTTTGAGCCTTCTTTTGTCTGGGAAACTCCTTATTTCACCTTCCATTTTAATTGAGAGCCTTGCTGCAGAGAGTACTCTTGGTTGGAGGCCTTTGTTTTTCATGACTTGGAATATTTCTTGCCATTCCCTTATAGCTTGTAGTGTTTCCATTGAGAAGTCAGCTGCTAGCTTTATCAGGGCATCCTTTTATGTTACTTCCTGTTTCTCCTTTGCTGCCTTGAAGATTCTCTCTTTGTCTTGGAATTTTGCCATTTTAAGTATGATGTGTCTTGGACTCAGCCTCTTTGGGTTCCTCTTGATTGCAACCCTCTGTGCTTCTTGGATTTGTGTGACTTTTTCTGTCATCAAATTAGGGAAGTTTTCCATCATTACTTTTTCAAACAGGTTTTCCATCCCTTGCTCTTCTTCTTCACCTTCTGGTATCCCTATTATACGGATATTGTTACATTTCATGTTGTCCTGCAGTTCCCTTAACACCTCTTCATTCTTTCTGAGTCTTTATTCCTTTCCTTGCTCTTTCTGGGAGTTTTTTTCCTGTCCTGTCCTCTAGCTCGCTGATTCAATCCTCTGTTTCATCTAGTCTGCTTTTGATTCCTTCTACTGTGTTCAATTTTGAAATGGTATTCTTCATTCTCTCTTGGCCCTTGTTGGTAGCTTCTATTTCCTTTTTCATACTGACATAGTTTGCAGTGAGTTCATCACAGTTTCCCTGTACTTTTGGTAATTCTCAGTGAGCTCATTGAGCTTCCTTATAACCATTTCTTGGAACTCAGTATCTGATAATTGACTTGCCTGCAATTCATTTAGTATTCTTTCTGAGGCTTCCTCCTTTCCTTTCATTTGGGGTTTGTTTCTTTGTCTTTCCATTGTTTGTGAAACTCTTCTTGTTAGCCTCTGCTTCTTAAGTTGATCTGTTCTGACTCCCTGAGCTTGTGGTATGAACTTCTACAGTAAAAAACCTTGAGACTCAGTTATGCAGTCTTCTTGATCACCTGAATTTGCTACTCTTGGGATGCCATTTATGTTGGCTCTCTGGATGTATTTAGGTTTTGATTGTTGTTAGATATTTCTTTGGTGGGTCCTTCCCTCCAACTCTTTTACTGAGGGTCACTCTGACCACTTTGTCTTGTATGCTGTTTTGCAGGTACTGCCTAGAGAAACACACAAAGCCCAGGGGACAAACCCACATCCGCAAAAATATCTCCTCCTGCAATCTCAGTATCAACAGCAAATGAACTAGTATTAATAAGGGTGTAAAGAGATTTAGGCTATTATAAGAAGGGAGAGAAATAAACTATAGTATAAGTCCTAGGGACTTAATATGCACAAACTTGCTGGACAAGAAATGAATGTTACAAAACTATGCAGGAAAGAAAATATCACTGATCATGGAGAAGACCACAGTGGATTTTGTCTTAATACCCTCTTGTATTTACCACTGCTTTTTCTTTCTGGATCTGCCTCTGGTGGTGTCAGATTTTGACCCATCTGACCTTAGGCAGCCTGCTCTGAGACTGCTAGAGATCTGCTGTCTATAATTGTCTCCTTCAGTTGTTAATTAGTCATTTTGCACTCAACAGTCAGGCTTAAGCCCCATAAGGCTAGGCAGAATTCTTCCTGGGGTTGGGGCTATTTTTTTTTTCCCTCAGGCTGCTGCTTCCCAGAGGGTAATGGTCTGCCTAAGCAGGATGGGTGTTGCTGTATGGGTGACAACTCAGCACTGGGGTCCAGGTGGCCATTATCTCAGTTCTCTCCCCAAAGCCTCCATCCCCATTGTCTCCTCAAGCATTTCCAGTCCACTCTGCTCCCCCTTTGTCAGGGATCTACATCTGTGGCTGTCTCCTTTAGTTATTAACCTAGTCATTCTGCACTCAGCAGTCAGACTTAAGCACCACAGAGCGGGGGCAGAGTCTCTCGGGGTTGGGCTGTCGTTTCCCCTCAAGCTGCTGCCGCTTGGAGGGGAGTGGTCTGCCTGAGCACAGTGGCTCCTGTCATTTGGGGAATGACTCAGCACTGGCTTCCCTGCAGCTACTCTCTCAGTTCTCTCCCCAAGGCTTCCATCCTCTGTCTCTCCTCACATCTCCAGCCCACTCTGCTCCTGCCTTTGCTGGAACCCTGGGTAAGGGGCAGCAAATGAAAATTTATGCGTTGGTCCTTTAAACAGCTCTTTGCGTCTCCAGTTGTCTATTTCTGGCAGAGAGCAACACTGCTGCTTTTTGCCACTAGTTGTTATCTGTGTACTTTTTGGGCTCTGGTGTTCTAGGCTGAGAACACCTAAACAGTTTAGGGTTTAGACCCTATTCTTCATAGGGGGATCCAACATGCCACTTAATTATCCCTGTGGCTCTGCCACCTGTGGGCACCCAGCCAGCCCTCTGAGTCTCCACCACACTCCTTACCAGACAGGTTGTGCTGAAGCTCGTTCTTCTGTCTGTCCAAGGTTATAAGGCTTCTGTCTCACTAGTGTTCAGTCGTTTGTTCTGGGAAATTTCTCCACAATTTAGTTGGATTCCAGATTGGTCCTTGGAGGAGGTTAGTGTGCCTTCCACTCACTCCTCTGTCATCTTGCCAAAATGAACATGTGATTTTTTTTTCTCCTTAGTTTGTTGATGTGGTGGACTACATTCATTTTCAAATGTTGAACAAGCTTGCATATATGGGATAAATCCAACTGTTTGTATATAATTTTTTAAGTTTTTTTTACTTTTTATTTATTATTTTAAAATCATTTATTGATTATGCTGTTACAGTTGTCCCATTTCCCCCCTTTATTCCCCTCCATCCTGTACCCACCCACCAACATTCCCCCACTTTAGTTCATGTCCATGAGTTGTACATATGTTCTTTGGCTTCCTCATTTCTTACACTATTCCTAACCTGCCCCTGTGTAGGGTAAGTGGAGGCAGTCTGGCTTCTGCACTCAGGTGTCTATATAACTAAGGGAAACAGGGTTCTCATAGCCTTGGAGGGGGCTGATAAGTAGTGTTCTCACAGCCTTGAGACTGGGTCCAAAAAACTGTTCCCATAACATGAAGTGGGTTCACATGCACAAAAGTATGTAATGTTCTGGCATCTTGCTGGCTTTGTTCCCTTCTACTATTTAAACAGATAGGGACTCCTTTCTGGGGGTGACGATGATGAGACACATGCAAGGGGACAGGTGCCACGATGGGTGCCATGCTGGGGATCAAGGGCCATGACATGTGCAATGCAGAGATATGCAGATAGACACACAGCTTGCAGCATGTGTCGCTCACCCACCCGTAAATAAAGCAATGCTGGACATCCCAACAGCTCCATGAATATTATTCTGTCTGCATGAATACCATAGACCTGCTTGGCCTTGAAGGGTCACAACACACCCTGTCTATTTGTACCTACCATTTATGTTTCTTATTCTCTGTACCTTTTCCCCCATTCCCCCACTCCCCCTCCTCACTCCATGTGATCTCCATTTCTGTGATTCTGTTCCTGTTCTAGTTATTTGTTTAGTTTGCTTTTGTTTTTATTTTTTAGAATCAGTTGTTGATCGTTGTGTTTGTTGTCATTTGACTATTCATAGTTTTGATCTTCTTTTTCTTAACTAAGTCTTTTTGACATTTCATTTAGTGAGGGCTTGGTGATGATGAACTCCTTTAACTTGACTTTATCTGGTAAGCACTTTATTTTCCCTTCCATTCTAAATGATTGCTTTGCTCTATAGCAGGGGTGTCAGACTTATTTTCACCAGGGTCCACATCAACCTTGTGGTTGTCTTCAAAGGGTTGAATGCAATTTTAGGACTGTATAAATGTAACTACTCCTTAACTAGGGGCAAAAAGCTTGGCTCTGCTGCCAGGTAAAAACAAGGTGCCAAGCCGGATAAAATAAGGTGGAGGGCCGGGTTTGGCCCGTGGGCCTTGTGTTTGCCACCTGTGCTCTCTACAGTTGTCTTGGATATAGGTCCTTGTTTTTCCTGACTTCAAGTACTTCTTTACAGCCCCTTCTTGTCTGTAAGGTTTCTCTTGAGAAATCAGCTGATAGTCTTATGGGAAATCCTTTGTAGGTAATTGTCTCCTTTTCTCTTACTTCTTTTAAGAATCTCTCCTTATCTTTAATCTTGGCTAATGTAATTATGATGTGCCTTGGTGTGTGCTTCCTTGGGTCCAACTTCTTTGGGACTCTTTGAGCTTCTTGGACTTCCTAGAAATCTATTTCCTTTGCCAAATTAGGGAAGTTCTTCATTATTTTTTCAAATAAGCTTTCAATTTCTTTCCTCTTCTCCTTCTGGTACCGCTATGACTCAGATGTTGGAACCTTTAAAGTTGTCCTGGAGGTTCCTAAGCCTCTTCTCATCTTTTTGAATTCTTGTTTCTTCATTCTGTTCTGGTTGAATGTTTATTTCTTCCTTCTCCTCCAAATTGTTGATTTGAGTCCTAGTTTCCTTCCCATCACTGTTAGTTCCCTGTACATTTTCCTTTATTTCACTTTTGATAGCCTTCACCTTTTCCTCTATTTTGTGACCATACTCAACCATTTCTGTGAACATCCTGATTACAGTGTTTTGAACTCTGTATCTGATAGATTGGCTATCTCTTCATCATTTAGTTGTATTTTTTCTGGAGCTTTGATCTGTTCTTTCATTTGGGACTTTACAAGCCTATTACATAGTAAGGGGTGGAGGCTTAGGTATTCGCCAGGGCAGAGCAATGCACATCACTGCTCTGTGGAGCTATATGTGGGGTGGAGGTGTCAGAGAGGGAACAAAGCAGCTTATTCAGGCAGACTTTCAATCACTTCCTCCTCTACCCACAAGCAAGTTGGGCCCTTCTGGTGCTGATTCCCAGGTTGCTGGGCTTGTGTACATTCTCGGACCCTGTGGATCTCTCCAGTGAACTCTTCCGTGAGGCTGAGAGTTTGTCCCACTGCCGCAATCCCCATGGAATTTTCAGTGAGAGGTTTTGAGGCTTTATTTCCCTGCACTGGAACCCTGGGTTGCACAGTCTGTCTCACTCCCCAGTTATTCCTACTGGCTTATCCACACACAAATGTGGGACCTCCCTGTCCACCAGCCACTACCTCACCCACCCCAGTCCTCTAGCCACCACCTGGTCACGTGTCCTCTCTTCCCCAGGGGCCCATCTCCATCCCTCCTACCAGTCTGGATGAATGTTTCTTTAACTCTTTGGTTGTCAGACTTCCATACAGTTCGATTTTCTGGCAGTTCTAGCTGTTTTTTGTTTTTAAATTTGTTGTTGTCCTTCTTTTAGTTATGTGAGGATGCGCAGTGTATCTACCTATACCTCCATCTTGATTGTACATAATTTTTGTATCCATTGTTGGATTTGATTTGCTAATTTTTTCTTGAGGACTTATACATCTGTGTTTATAAGAGATTTTGGTCTGTAGCTATTTTTTCTTATAATGTCTTTATCTGGTTTGGGTACTAGGGATAACACTGACTTCACAGAACAAGTTAGGAAATAAAGGTTTGTTTTCAAAACCTTTCCTTTGAGACACGGATGTTGCTGCTGGTTACATAACATTATGAATCTATTTAATAACCCTGAACTATACACTTAAAAATGGTTATGATAGTAAATTTTATATTATGCATAATTCACTGCAATAAAAAAATCTTTGAATTACTTTGAACTTTAGCCATACTAAGTAATCTATATGAGCTACAGGGCCTTAGTTTACAAACTCAGGAAGATCTTGTAGAAATGGATGAGAAAACCAGGCAAAGACACTGGAGCCAAACATTGTAGGGAGTACCTATGGTTGTTCATTCCCCTAATAGGTTAAAGATTTAGTTGGGAAGGTTATATACAGTTATAAATATACACAGAAATAACATATTGGCCCAAAATGCCTTAATAGCAATAAAAGATGCAGGATTTGAGAAAGGGATGTCTGTTAGTCTTTTTCTTCTTTTATTTTTTTTAATTTTAATTTATTTATTTGTAGAGAGATGGGAAGAGAGGGAAAGGAACATTGATGTGAGAGAGAAACACTGATCAGTTGCCTCTTGTATGTGCCCCGACCAGGGACTGAACCTGCAGCTGAGGCATGTACCCTGACCAGGATTGAACTGGCAACCTTTCACTTTGTGGGACAACGCTCAACCAACTGAGCCACATCAATCAGGGCAGTCCTTTTCTTCTTTTAAACTAAGCATACTCTTTCTTTAACTCTCCTCCCAGTTACATTGCTAAGAAGAGGGGTGACTAATAAGTAAAACACTGCCACAACTACATGAAAAGATTGGATATTTCATACTCAGGGAAAAGGTAAGCATACCACATTAAAGCGTATTTTTTTAAGTTCCTATAATTCAAAGGTACATTATTCTATCCAAGGCTGACAAAGCATACCTTCATAATATGGAGACAGAGACC
>VMDR010034970.1:0-10910 GCA_007922815.1 Macrotus californicus | reverse complement strand
ACATTCCCCACACTAGTTATGTCCAGAGTAATGATGGTTGACATTTTTGTCATAGAATGACGCAGTCGAGTTGATCACCCTGATTTTTTCACCTCACTAAGTGATGCTATGATGTCAAGCCACACATAAAATGGAACTCCGCCAGAGAAACTGTGACTCGTGAGCAGTGTATCCAGATCAATATGTGCAGTGATTTATTTTTCATCTTTACTCATCTGCAAAAATTAAAACATTTTAGCTAAAATAATGAGTCTTTTTTGGAGAAAATAGTATACCACTTATCACATTATCCAGCAAATTAGATATATTCCAATTTTACATCGACACTTTGGGGGAAAAATGTATTTCATCATTTTAAATACACTGCTTTTGAGCCATGGGTCATGGTGGAAATTGAGTTAAGCCTAAAGTATGGCAGAATAAATCCAAATCTTACTCCTGAGGACTGGGTAGCCATGCTAGTTATTTCTGACTAAGAAAACGCCATGAGTGAGATGCTGCTTTGCTGCCACTTCTGTGTGGACAGGCTCCAACACCAGGAAGCAGAAACATCAGCAATTTCAAAATCCAAAAAAAAGTTTGTGTCAAAAATCAATTTTTCTCATAGCTTTATAATAGACCTTTCCTGGAAAAACCAGGAACATTTCTTCTATAAATACAAGGACATTAATAGTATTTATTTTTCTATAATGTAAATGTTTATACATTTTATAGCAGAAATATTAATTTTGGGGGCCTCCCAGATCCCACTTGAGGGTATTATATCCACAAACTGTGTGTAACATCTTACTTGCTCTTTAAAAAAAATGTAAATTCAAAACCCAAAGGATTAAAATAAGGGGTTGTAGACGCTGGATTCCTTGGAGACAGGGCAGTTATTTGAGGATATTTTTATATGCATGTAAAGCAATACATCTTACAGACAGGCAAATGTGATAACAAGACTCAATTTTTCATATCTAACCGTAGGCATTAACCAGAATATCATCATCAGCCATCACTAAGCAGAACTATAGCCCAAGATGTTCAGCTCAGTCCTCACTACTTTGCCCATCACCTCTGTTTGGTCCATAGTCTTGGCTTTAAAGACAGTGAGAAAGTATGGATGTCACATAATTTGGCTAACTAGATGGGGATGGTGGTCTCTCCCAGTCTTTCCCTGTGTTGTGTATCCTAATAAAAAGCCATTATAATATTGCCCAAGAACGAATAGAAAAGAAACTCGACTTCTCAGGTTTCTCACTGGGTTTTATACCAATATTACATCAATTTCTTGGGGTTTAGGACAGGCAGACATATCATTTTCCCCGGCCTATTCTCATCACTGTGACAGTGGTTCTCTCCAGCATTTGTAAAGGACAGTCAGAGAGCAATGAGATGTTCTCTCTTCCAGAGCAGAGATCAGGCCTGTCATAGTCATTGTTCACGTTCCCACCAATAATACCACCTGGCACAGGGCAGTTGTCACATGCTACACACTAAGACCGTCCGTGAACGAAGGGTTATTTACTTTCCGAAAGAGATCCATTTTAACCAGTCAACCAAAATAGCTTGACAACCCAATATAAAGACAAATGCAGGTTTGCCACTCTTAAAGGATTACTGGAAATACCTTGTGACAGCGTGTTCCAGGGCAATAAATGGGTTTTACCTATATTTTTTAATGTTTCAAAATGAAGTACTATTTTAAAACATGGTATCTTGCCACCTCACCTCCACCAGATACCTAAGTTGCAAAAATTGTAGTGGGCTTGAAAATCAGGTCACATTATTTAAATGGCCGTTGTTATGTACGTAATCGCATTGAACAAACTCAGAATTTGCATAGCTTGGTATGTAAATGAAAGACCACCCAAGACTGAGTGAAACTGCTAAGAGTTGTGAAGAAGATGCAGTTTTTAGTGAGAAGGGAGCCTGGAGACTTTCTTCTCACACTATGTTCAGTTATTCAACAAAAACTGAACTTTTAACACATCTACTTATGGTTAACATATTACCAGTATATTTTATAAGGTGATTTGATAGTAATATTTGTGCCCATAAACGTCAGTGGCACAAAATTGCATTATTTCAACCTAATGAGTAGTTCCCTAATTAAGGTAGGATAACACTAGAAAAATACAACTCGTCGTCACTTACTATTTATTAAGCATCTGCCTATGAGTGACATTCATGTTCTCTAGAGGGGACCCTGCTCCTTAAGAACTAAAGTAATAGGTAGCTAAGGCAAAAAAAAAAAAAAACCTCCTAGTTTGCTACTAAGGAAGTGGAGTGAGGGCATCATAAATTAAACTCATGTAGCAAAAGATCTCTGGTGTTGAACCAAGGCATCGGAAGTGATCCTCACAAAGCATCTTTTGTTCACTGATGATCTCTGTTCTTCCTGATTTTTTATAATTAAGTTCTTGGGGACCTGGGGAGTGGTGAGGGGAAAAGCGTTTGTGGAGTGCTTTCTAAGTGCCTGTCACTGTGCCGGAAGCCACACCGTCGCCAGCGGGGTAGGGATTGTCCTCTTGTTGGACAGAAGATGACCGACAAGGGTTTGCCTAAGGCCGCCCTGCTAGTAAGTAAGAGACACAGAATTAACCCAAAGTCAGTCTGCAAAGCCCATGCTTGTTCCACGGCAGTGTGCTCCTTTCCCAGAAAAGACTTTGTGAGTGCTTTTTGGTTTTCAGGGGTGTTTTGGAACAGTAACCATTAGCTTGATATAGGAGATGAGGAAAATTCAGTGTAGCCTTGTATGAAAATGTTACCAAACAAAATTGCGTTGTCTTAGCTAGGTAAGTTGCCACAATATGAAAGACAAAATTCTCCTGTCTGCCCTCTTAACACTCTGATGTTTTAATGTTTGAGTATTACGCATTTAGAAAGGCCAGCCTGAAACCTGGAAAATGTATTTTGGGACGAGGCAGCTACATAATGACACGTTACAATCTTGGGGTCTAATGTGGTCATTTCCATTTTACCTCCCAGCACCCCCACCGCCAAAGCTCCACAAACAAAACCTGACCACCTGCTGCTGAAGCTGCCCACTTCCCCAAAGCAGTTATGTATTTTAATGCCCCTCAGGGTCCTGGCTGTAATGTTAGTAAAATAAAAAAAAAAAAGTGACTGTAAAAATGGCCCCTTTTCCTTCCCCTTATCTGTTTATTTCACTGGCAAAAACAGGCTTTCCAAATATTTGCAAAACCACTGGAGTTTTAGATGAATTCGCTTTCTTGCCTTTATGTAGCTAATTCCCAGTGACAATAAAGTATGTCTAATAATTACCAGTTAACATCCCGAGATTTTACAAAATATGTGTGGAAGATTACTACAAATGTCAACATTTCTAAATATTTTACTTTAGCAGCAGCCTAAATATTTGTATAATTGCAAGTTCATTTTGCAGAGGACCCTTTCTTTCTTATACACGTGATAAAAATTGTTCCAGGTCAGGGTCTCAGAATCATTGGCCAAATACTGACCTAACAGAACATACAGCAGTTTAACCGGAGCTTTCACAGTGGGGAAAATGCGAGATGGAAAATGTTCAACCGAGTTAGTTCCAGTGATTAAAACAAACTTGTGTAAACATTTGCTACAACACGTATAGATTACTTATTAGCTCTTCATGCCTATTATGTTCTTTGATATCAAAGCAAGGCTTTAGAAATCAACCGGTAGAGAAATGGCATGATTGGAAGGATTGATGGGGTTTCAAAAAGCATTTCAGAATTATCATTCAAATTCCTGTATTCGGCCAGTATTGGAGTTCCCTGCTGTGCAGTGAGAAAAAAACAGGCACACTATTTCTGACAGTGTGCTTTTGGAAGTGACATAATTAATCACATGAATTTGTTCCTGTGGAAAAGATTATTCTAAACGTTTATTGAAAAATAAATACTTTGCTGTCATATTTTGCCACTATAATTACTTTCTGCAAATAGTTCTTTTATTTTAAAATGAAACTAAGGGACACATTTCATACCATATTAGTGGTAAGGAATTTTTCTAATTAAAAAGTGTATGAAATTTCTTCTTTGTGTAATTTCTAGGATTTCTTTACATAACAAAAAAAAATACTGTGCACCGAAATATATTCAAAGTAGGAAAAAGATATAATGATTTTTTTTAATTCTAAAAATGTCATGCTTAAAATACACCATAACTCAACCAAGACTTTAGAAGCTAACAAACTACTGGAAGGTTTTTTTTACTTTTTATTAATTGTATTGTGCAAGCTCTATAGCTCCATTTGACTGAAACATAACTCGGGTGTGGGGGAAGTCTTTTGACTGGATTATTGGGGACAAAATAGTCCTCTATCTAAACTCTTGAAATCCCATTATCTGAGAAAATGGGGTAAAAAAGAAATCACTAGACTACAGATTGCTTGGGCGGTCTTTTGTCTGAGTTTACGTCCCTCTGGTGGTCCTGTGGGCCCACGGGGGTCTCTGCCGAGCTGATCATTCACTTCTCACGTTCACACCTGCTCTGCAGCCTCACTGAGCGGGCGCAACTGCTCAAGAACGTCTTTAAGAAGAACCACGTAAACTTGTACCGGTCGGAATCGCTGCAGCAAAACCTGCTCCGTGAGTACCTGCGTTCTTATTTCTGTAAATATTCTACCATCACTTCACGGCGTTCATGAGAACAGTACTTTGACTTTAAGGGATGCTGAACTCTTTGAAATTAGCCCCTGAAAGCACTTCTGCATATTTTGCTGCAGATTAGGTGAATAACAAATGTTTAGAGAATCTCTCAGCCTCAGTCATGTCACATTTAGCAGAAGAGACAGAGCACTAACGTTTTGCTGCTTTCGTTTAAAGAAAAATATTTCCACATGCCCCTTGCTTCCTTAAATCTTGAAAAGAACCAGTAAAATAAATCTGAAGTCTTAAAAGCTCCCTCTGTATTATTATCTTTTCTACTCGAATAACTTTGCAATAACCTCTTCAGCTTTCATGCAGAACAATGTAATATATATTTTCCCCTCCGAAAATATTTATGAACATTTAGAGTTGTAACAAATTACTAGGTATCATGCCCTCTTAACATTTCAAGGATCGAAAAAAGAATATAATATATAAAGCCCTCTAGTAAATGTATTTGTGTTAGTAATATATCTTCCGTTTCATGTTGTTCCCACATACAATTTATTTTCACTTGTATATACTCGTGCTTAATGCTTTTGCTCTTTATACTTCAAGGGGCCTTTCCTCAAGATGTGATCCCCTTGGGGGCCATTTCTTATCCATAAACCCCCGCCAACCATGCTGGGGCTTGAGTGAGTTTCTTGGTAGTTGCCCAAAGCCAAGCAGAGTTTTGTCTGAGGGAAGGGGACTGTTTCCCACCATTCGTAGTTGTGGGTGCTTATCTCTCCACTTTTATCCTTCCTTCCCTCTCATCTGCCCGATCTGTGTGGCATTCATGTGCCCACTTGACTAGACCCTCCAACCCCTCTGGTGGCCAGGATGCAAAAATTAGATGGCATGGACCTGAGATGCTGAACAGAGAACTGAGAGGGGATGGGAGTGCCTGCTCCTTCGTCTAGGGAGCGGAACTCAGAGACTCTAAGCCAGTCATCCATCCCCCTCTTCATTTTGCGTTCGAGTCTGTGTTTTTTCCCAACGTTAAAAATGAGTGTCTTCGTGCTTTGGAGGCGGGGGGGGGGCGGGGGATGCATTAGTTTGCCAAGTTAGAAAATGAGCACTCAGAACTCAGAGGAACAGAGATTCCCAGTGACTTCATGATGATCATTTCTACCTTATCTTTAACTTACAGACGGGTATGCTTTCTCTCAAGATGAAAATGGAATCGTCTCACAGTCAGAAGTGATTAGGGCCTATGATACCACAAAGCAGAGACCTGATGAATGGTGATGGGGAGGGGCTGCCAAGCAGGCCCTGCTGTGTCTCTAAGGAGAGCTCCCACGTCTCCACCGAAATCTGCCGACCAATTCCAGCCTGGTCCAAGGAGGTGAAAGGTGGATCTGAGCTCATGCCGTTGGCTGACATCAGATTCATGTATATTATAGACATAAGCACTGTGCGACTCTACTGTAACACCATCTCTTTCAGATTTTTTGAAGTTTTTGCTAAGTCTTTGTAAACAGAAATTGGAAATGACCTTGTATCTTGCCAGAGTGCTTTCTTAAACTGAGAATAGGTCAGCGTTCTTAAGCTGTTACTCTGGGGCTATAACTATCAATTTAGTGGATATACCACAAGGCAACCGATCATTAGTACTAATTCTAATACTAATCAGAATTAGTATTCTAATGAGAATTTAGAGAATTCCCATTCTCTAAAATGGGAATAAGTGAATGGGACTCTTGATATCCAGACTTAGATTTCAGAACATGCTGACAAAAAAGAAAACCAGCACTCTTAAGGAACTGACTCACCTTACTGAGAAAAATTTCTAAACAAGACATGAATAAGTGTTTGTGTCAAAAATTATCTCGATAAATGTTTGCCAAAGAAGTTCAATAAATGTATTTTTCATTCAGTAGTCATTTGCCCAGAAATTTGAGAGAAAGTTTACCTCCAGTTCTGCTATGAGATCTGCATGCTTGACTTTTCAAATATAAGAGTGATTTGCAAACAAACAAAAAAAATGAATATTTCAAGGCATTTGCTACTAAAATCTGTGATGTTGCACCTTTGGCCTTACAAATGCTTCTTCCTTGTTCGTCTTTATTTGTTGAGTTAGAGGACACACGTGGTGACGTGATTCTGTCGTGACGACGCTGATTTTTAAAACTGTATGTCTCGGTCACTTCTAACAAGGTTCCGTCATCATTTAGATTTTTCTAAAGCTCCGGCTTCTGCTGTAGATTGAGTGGTGTCATTTTGTCTTCAAGTTTTCTCTCTTAAGAAAAACCTGCTTCCATAGTCACGTGGGATTTCTGATGCTCCTGTCGAGATGTTTGAAACATCACGTCGGGTAAATGCATGGGCTTCTGTACCGTGTTTCGACTCTCCCTGTTCGTTCCCACTAGGGATGCCTGCCGCCGTGTGTAGCGCACACACCCTGTGTTATGCTGACCGCCCTCTGCTTACGACTGAGAAGTACTTCACAGTGCACTTGTCGAGCAGCTGCCAAAATCAGTCACACACCGCCAATGGGGACAAGCAGATAGCGCATTTTCCCCATGGAAAGAATACCTATTGTATTCAAGCCCATGACTTGACAGTCAAAGCACACTTGTCATCGTGAGTTGGTTCCATTCATGTGCGTTAAAATGTACGTTCAGTTTGATTATTTTCTGCATTTTCAAGACATCTAAAAATGCCTGTTTTGCTACCAACAATAAATGGTGAAAGGGGCTGTTTTGAAACCACAACCAGTTTTCTACACTATTTTTTAAATGATGCTTTCATTTAGGAAAAAGTAAAAAGGAATACTAGTTTTCCGATACACTTCAGACATTGAAGCAAACTTTTTGCCTTTTATTCAAAAGCCTGTTTGCCTTTAAGTGGACTTACCAGCAAAATGGGTAGAACTTCCCCTTTAAAATAAAGTCAACTAGAATTGAGAGGTGATTTTTTTCCAGACCACTCCTTGTTTAATAATTTCACATTCTCTTTGCCTTTTTCCTCAATCTAGATTTAAAATGAGGCTATACATCATTTCCTTCTCAGTGTTTTTAGCTATTTGGTTATGAGCACGCCTCCCACGTTTTCTACAAATAAGAGAGGCTGTAACACAAACATAATCCTAACCTACAAGGGGCAAAGAGTTGACACACTTCACTCCCCAGACCCTTGCCTTTTGGGGTTCAGATTAAGAGAACCGTGAATCAAAACATCTTGCGAGACCACAGGTGTAAGCTCATCTTCGAAATTCCAAAGTCACAGACTTGACCTGTCTACTGAGTGATTATTTACTGTGGCTTTTCTGGGCCTCCCAGGGGTGATGGTTGAGGTCAAACCACAAAAATTAAAAGACAAGAATGACGTGCCTCCCTGCAGAGAAAAACTAACAGCAGTTACAGACAATAGTTGCTTCTGCTTGCCCTCACCACACCAGGGGCATTTTCCTCCAAAAGTTCAATAGAAAAATAGGATGACTGTAACACCACTGAATTTTATGACTTCAGAAAACTAAAAGTTTTATTTTGTCTTGAAACATGGATTGTATCTATGGAGGTCTTCAACGTGAGTAGAATGCTCATCGTTAATAATGTATAGCATCATGATTGGAAATATGACTATGTTGGGTTTTTTTTGCCCCATGGCTCTCTATTTGAATGATCAATATTAAGTCAATTTCTTCAATTCTTTGGTGGGAGTGGGGGATGGGCAGCAGGGAGTGACCTCCTTGGCAAAACTTACAGATTGCCATGGCAGTGACTTTATAGCGTGAAGTTAGAGAAAACCCTCTGATTTTTCAACTTCCCCAGGAAAAAAAAATGAAACACAGTTTTACCAGGATTCCAATACATGGGTGAAGCAACTTTCCACGTGTATTTTCTGAAATAAAGGGCATGTATTCTTCAATTAAAAAGTCCTTCACAGGGACTCTGGCTACTGCTAACACTGCTGCTTTACAATGTTTACAAGTTCAGAAAAGACCACTTAACAGCAAAAAAACTCCTCATTTGCTTCCCATTGAAAAGCTGGGAGTTGCTTCATTAATGTTGAATAGTACACCATGACATTGCACTTGAACTTGCTAAATGTTTTATATAGCATGTGAAAACCCACTGGTGTCTCACACCCAGAAAGATGCTATATGGTAGAAATTGTTGGCAGGAAAATGGGGTTTCTCAGGAATGGAGTAAGTTTGAAATGATGTGTGTGCTGCCCGACCTCCCATGCCCCACTCGGTCTGATGTAAGCCTGCTTCGGCAGTGCTGGGAAGTTAACGGAAAACTTTTTCTAATCAGGTCAGATGAATGTGTACTCAGCTCCGTAATCAGCCATTCACATGAATTGTGTGGTCATTAAATGGAATCAATGATTCCTCTAAATTTCCAGAGGGGAAAAGTGAATTCAAGAAATCAGCATTTGTTCTGATGATTACATTTTATATTTCAATTTTGCAGTTCAGGATTCTAAATATCCAATGTGAGAGTCACGTGATAGCAGGCGGACCCTGTATCTCCCCTGTCATCTGTCATCTCAGAAGCTCGTTCAGGAAAGGAATGCTAGTCAGAAAGTCATACGTCGTATGTTTGTAGTTTTCAAATTATTTGTCACAATGTCATCATTACAAAGCTGAATAATCATTAGTGTTTATTTTTGTACAGGTGACCTTTGACAGTTCCCAGTTTTACGACATATTATCAGATAAGTCTATACCCTCATAATCATGTACAAAATTTATTGAGAAAATGCCCACCCCATTCAGTCACACAGGCCAGGCCTATGAATCCTTTCTGTCAATTATTCAATGTAACACCACGCCGTTTGTTACCTAAGTAATGCTTTTGAATGATGGACATTTGTACGACGCCTCCCAAACAGACCATAGTCTGATTGTTCTCACGTTAAAATGACTGCGGTCACTTGTGAAACTTAGTTATACTTTGCTGCATTTTAATTAACCTTCAACAGCTATTAAAATGGAATGTAAGTTAAATTTTAAAGGAAAGGAAATAAATGTTTTCCATTTTCCATCTCGATTTATTTTCTGTAGGAGAGCAGCTGTGTTTTTGATAGGTTTGTGGTTTGCATGAGTTCATATTTAAAGTGGTCCAGGCCCATGCATGGCTATTGCTGTAAATCTTGATGTTTATTTTGTGTTTTAAAATTCTATCATGGCATACCTGGAATTTAATATTCAGTGGACAAATTAATTGGTCCTCTGCACAACTTTTTTTAATAAGTAAATTATTTTACAAACAAATTTGAACAAATTTAATTGAAACTTTTGTTTAGCTTACCTCTGAGAATTTTTCTTAATAAAACTCACAGAACTTCTCAGCAAATAAATCTCCCTTAAGTAGGAAAAAAGCTAGATTTCATACTTGCTTACTTTGAGTTAACAGCAACTTTCCATAGGTAAATCTCCTCTTGCAAAGATGTGAGCGGAATAGTAAAGAAGTAAATATTTTTACATTTCATGGTTCTAGAATAGAAGCCATAAATGCAGTAAATACTGTTTGTTGTTTGTTTTACTACTTGAAGCTTCCTTTTTCACATTTTCAAGTTTATTAGGTTATAAAAAAAAAAAAGCAGCCTTGGAAGGCAGCTGTTGTACTACGGGAAACTGCAGTTTGCATTAAAGATAAAATAGTGTTTTCAGCTCCATGAAAAACCATTCCTGCTGAAACTGCTGTAGAAATCGTGAAGCTGCATGAGTGGAGAGTGTTGGACCTGTGACTAGCAGTTTTCTCAGGTCTGTCTATCTCGATGTTCAACGCACTGTGTTTTGTAAATAGTTATTGAAGTTGAGTAATGTCCAACCCGGTGCAGTGTTCTGTGTCATTGGCCTTCTGTGAATGTGCATGTTTTAAACTGCAAATTTTAAACATTTTGTCCTCTAATTGTTATTTAAAATGAAATAAACTTTACCATTACATAAAGAAAATTGTTAGTTTTAATTGCTAGTTTTAGAAACGATATTGTTTTATAAAACTTCAAATCCGTGTAACTATATGACCTGAGAAGGTATACCCGTTTAATAGCATTATTAACATAATTTGTTTACAACCCCAGTGATATATAAAATATCCCTTCATTTTTACCCAGCTAAATCAAGCGTGAAGTGGAATGTATTAACTCTAGTTTAGCAAGAAGGATAGTTGTTTTAAGTATATTTTATTGATTATGCTATTACAGTTGTCCCATTTTTTTCTCCCCTTTATCCCCCTCCGCCCTGCACCCCCTTCCCTCCCTCCTTCCCTCCAGCAATCCCCCCTTTAGTTCATGTCCATGGGTCATATATATAAGTTCTTTGGCTTCTACATTTCCTATACT
>VMDR010034969.1:0-10909 GCA_007922815.1 Macrotus californicus | reverse complement strand
CAGTTCATTTAGTTATAAAACAGGTGGTACAATTTCAATCATATAGGCTTCCAGTTTCAAGGAAATTTTGTTTCGATGTTCTTTTCTTTGCTATCAGCTTATAGAGGATAAATGGCTTGAAACTGCTATTCTAATTATAATGCCTTCTGTTGTCTCATCATTTATGGTGTAAGGGAGGGGCTGAGGCTGTGAGACGTTAAAGCCCACTTGGAATTGGTAGCACACTGCCTGCCATCATCTCCCAGCGATCTACCATGCCAGGAACAAGGATTAGAGGATTGGAGAAGGGTTTATCAAAATCTGTGCTACTTCTCTGAAGACAGGCTGAGCGACAAGGCCGAGTATAAGAAGACAATCATACTAGATGTGAACAGTATTTCCCAGCCAGATTAAACATGCTGTAAAACTGACATTTCTAATATGTTAGGCATCACATTGTAGATTTTTATTCAAAACAGGCCACATAATACTTTTGTTTGTTTTGCAGCACAGAGTTTAGTATTAGACAGAGCTGGAGTCCTACTCTTACACTAATCCTAAGCAAGTCCTGATTCCCTCTAAGCTGCAGTTTCCACTGTAGGTACACAATGTAACTCAATAAATGGTCATTTCCACTGCATGTATACAATGTAACTCAATAAATGGTAAGCACTACAGTTAACATCCTGTAATAGAAAAATTCTTGATCTTCGAGAATTACATACTACAATCTAAAAATATAAACATCTTATTCATCATGGCTTATAAAATAATGCAGCACTTGGACTAACAACTTCTAATAGTTTATATTCCAACAAATATTGTTATATATAACAGGGCCTTTTGCAACTCTAAACTCAATTTAACTTCCTATTAGATAATGAGACCCATGAGGTGGGTCTGGGATTTGGGAGAGCAGGGGAAATTTATGAAACCTAGTTAAAAATGAAACGCAATGTAAGAAATCTAAAACTTCAGATGTACAATTAATATGGCCTATATGTTAATAAAATTCTTCAAATACTATGCCTCAGAAGTTGTGTTTATTAAAATTAGGTAGTCCACACTACAGTGTAATTCACAAAGCCATGCACACTATGTTGGTAAACTAACTGTAAAACAACACCTTGGAGAGAAGGAAAGGTGTGGGGATTTCAGAATGGGATAAATACATGCTTTTTAGTATCATTTTATGTGAATACTGGTAGTTAATGCCTTAATGAAAAAAGAAATGGACTTACTTCTGACCAAGGTGGAGTCGTAGGTAGATACACTTTGCCTCCTCGCACAATCAAAAGAAGGACAACAATTTAAAACAAAAAATAACCAGAACTGAAAGAAAATTGAACTGTATGGAAGTCCAACAATCAAGGAGATAAGGAAGAAAAATTTATCCAACTGGTAGGAGGGGCGGAGATGGGCAGCCGGGGCAGAGAAGACGCAAGGCAGTGGCTGGTGGACTGGAGCGGGGAAGGAGGCGGCTGGTGGAGCGGGAAGTCTCACACTTGTGTGTGGATAAACCAGGAAGAACAACTCGGGGTGAGACAGACTGTGCAAACCAGGGATCCAGCGCAGAAAAAGAAAGCCTCACAACCTCTGGCCATAGAAACCGGTGAGGGGTGCTGGCAGATAAACTCCCAGCCTCGCAGGAGAGTTATTAATTGGAGAGATCCATGGTATCCTAGAACATACACAAACCCACCTACCAGGGAATCAACACCAGAAGGGCCCAATTTGCTTGTGGGTAGCAGGGGAAGTGACTAAAAGCCAACCCAGTGCTGAGCAAGGGGCATTGTTCCCTCTCTGGCCCCTCCCCCACAGACAGCATCACAGTGCAGTGAAGTGGGTTGCCCTGCCCTGGTGAACACCTAAGGCTCTGCCCCTTACTACGTTACAGGCATGCCGAGACAAAGAAATATGGCCCAAATGAAAGAACAGATCAAAGCTCCAGAAAATGAACTAAGCGATGAAAAGACAGCCAATTTATCGGATACAGAGTTCAAAACACTGGTAATCAGGATGCTCACAGAAATGGTTGAGTATGGTTGCAAAACATAAGAAAAAGGGAAGGCTATGAAAAGTGAAATAAAGAAAACAGACAGGGAACCAACAGTGAAGGGAAGGAAACTGGGACTCAAATAAATGATCTGGACCAGAAGGAAGAAATAAACATTCAATCAGAACACAATGAAGAAACAAAAATTCAAAAAAATAAGGAGAGGCTTAGGAACCTCTGGGACAGCTTTAAACGTTCCAACATCTGAATCATAGGGGTACCAGGAGGAGAAGAGGAAGAGCAAGAAATTGAAAAGTTATTTGAAAACATAATGAAGGAGAACTTCCCCAACCTGAAGAAAGAAACAGACTTCTAGGAAGTCCAGGAAACTCAGAGAGCCCTAGAAGCTGGACCTAAGGAGGAACACACCAAGGCATATCATAATTAAATTACCCAAAATTAAAGATCAGGAGAGATCTTAAAAGCATCAAGAGAAAAGGAGACAGTGACCTACAAAAGAGTTCCCAGAAGACTATCAGCCAATTTCTCAAATGAAACCTTACAGTCAAGAAGGAGCTGGAAAGAAATATTCAGTCAGGAAAGGCGAGGACCTACATCCAACATTACTCTATCCAGCAAAGCTATCATTTAGAATGGAAGGGCAGATAAAGTGCTTCTCAGAGAAGGTAAAGTTAAAAGGAGTTCATCATCACCAAGCCCTTATTATATGAAATGTTAGAGACTTATCTAAGAAAATGATGATGGTCAAAAATAGGTACAGTAAAATGACAACAAACAACTATCAACAACCAAACCTAAAAAAAAAACCCTAAGTGAAGAACTAGAACAGACACAGAATCACAAAAAAGGAGATCACATGGAGGTTTATCAGTGCAGAGGTGGAGGGGGGAGAATAGGGAAAGAGGCACAGGAAATAAGAAGCATAAATGGTAGGTACAAAATAGACAAGGGGAGATTAAGAACAGTATAGGAAATGGAGAAGCCGAAGAACTTGTATGTACCCCCCATGGATATGAACTAAGGGTGGGAGAATGCTGGTGGGAGGGGAGGTGCAGGGCAGATTGGAATAAAGGAGAGAAAAAAATGGGGCAACTGTAACAACATAATCAATAAAATGTACTTTAAAAAAATAAAAATGGCACCATTAAAATAGTTGTTGGTGGTGTAAACCTTCATAAACAGGTTCTGCACTTTATTTACAGGTTTCATTCAACAGTTGAGAATACTAGCTCATTATTAGTAGTACTTTGTACTACTACTAACTGGATAGCAGCTGCAAACTCATTAACACTAAGATTTTGGAATTTGGTAGTAAGTAGTAAAAATACTATTTGAACAACACTACCAACAACAACAGCCACAAAAGGAACCAACATTGAGAATGTGTATGGTTTGTATAACATTCATTTAATCCTTTCAATACACTCATCAAGTAGTTAATATGATCTCCGATTTAATATAAAGAAACGCTCCAAGAAATTAGGCAGCACCCACTATCAGAGGGATAATTTGTGATAGAACTAAGATACATACTCAGAGTTTAAACTGTCACAGTCAATGTTCTTTATGATGTACCATACTACTAATACCAGTTTCGGAATCTGAGATAACAGGTAAACGTAATTCCACAACAGTTACAACTTATGGAATAAGGTATTACTTTCACATACAGCATGACACAGAATCTTGATATAACAGATTTTTATATAAATGAATAATTACAAATTTTATTCTGCCCATATATATTTAAAAATAAGGAATAAAAAGCTAGATTTGATTCATTTTGAAACACAGTCTACCAAAATGTTTTCTTCAGCTAAGCTTCCTAAAAGTATAAAAGTAGTATCATAGCTAGACACCAAACAAATCAGAAAGACAAATCTATGTGGACAAACTAAGGGAGGTAAGCTGTCTGTACCAGATCTAGAATACGTGCAACTATTAAAGACAGAAAAAGTTACGTCAGACTCTTAAATGTTAGAGAGTATGGAACCTGGGGTTAGGTGTATAGGGAACAGCCATTCCCCTAGTTGAGGCTTTTGGGTTTCTTCTAAAGCTCAAATACAATGAAGAAGTGCCTCAAAAATTCACAAGAAAAATGACCAACCCGGAATTATCAAGTGTCAGTGGAGGGAGAAAAAAATTGTAGGCAGCAAAGTTTCAAACTCTTCCTACACGGCAAACAACTAGAGTTGATCTATGTAACAAACCAAGAAAGACAAAGAGGAGATTCAGAATTCTCAGGAGCAGTGATGGGTAAAAGAAAATACTAGCACAATGAATGTGTGGCTGGCACAGAAAGCAATGAATCTGGACTGGGGAACTCCATCCAAGCTGTAACCAGGTAAAAGTGAAAATGATAGCCACCTCTCATTGGAAAGAAATTTACACTTCTAAATAAAGATGAATCAATGACAGTATATATAAAAAAATATTAAGGGAACACATACTCATTTTTATAAACATAATTATAATTAACTTCAGGAAAAATACAACCTTATAAAAGAAAAGAGGTGTAATCGTGGTATACCTAAGTTCAATGGTGACAATTATTTACATATTCAAAAAATGTACGTATTAAAAGCTGACAACCAACAATATTGTCAAAACTACTGGAAGGGTGAGGGGCAAAGGACCGGTGTGTGCTTGAGTGTGTGTGTATGTGAGGGGCTGAATGTAATCTAAATCTTCACTTTCTATTAATAGAAAGTCCACAGATATTCTCTAAAATGTTCTTAAAAGTAAAAGATAGCAGAATAACCATAATATATTTAAAAAGCCAAAGGTGAAAAATTACTTCTAGGGAGTGTGAACAGGGAAAAAAGAAGGGAGGCAGGAGCTAAGGAGGTAATTCTTTATTACAAACCTTGTTAAATCCAACTTTTTAAAGTACACAATATTTGCCCTGACTGGTGTGGCTCAGTGGGTTGGGTGTCATCCCACAAAGCAAGGGTCACCTGTTCAATTCCTGGTAGGGGCAAATGCCTGGTTTGTGGGCCAGGTCCCTGGACAGGGGCGTGCAAGAGGCAACTAATAGATGTTTCTCTCACACTGACGTTTCTCTCCCTCTCTTTCACCCTCCCTTGTCTTCTCCCTAAAAAAAAATAAAGCCTTTAAAAAATAAAAATAAAGTACACAATATTTTAGTTTTTAAAAATTTAGCTTAGCCCTAGCCAGGTGGCTCAGTTGATTGGAGTGTCGTCCTGTACATCAAAAAATATAAATATAATTTTTTAAAATTATAAACTGAAGCCCTGGCTGGTGTAGCTCAGTGGGTTGAGCACAGGCCTGAGAACCAAATGGTCGCCGGCTTCAATTCCCAGTCAGGGCACATGCCCAGGTTGCAGGCCACATCCCCAGTGGGGCGCACACGAGAGGCAACCACACATTGATGCTTCTCTCCCTCTCTCCTTCCCTTCCTCCCTCTCTAAAAATCAATAAAAATCTTTTTTAAAAATTTTTTTAAGTAAAATTATAAACTGCAGAAAAAAATGAAAACTAATCCAATACAATTTCAAAGTTCAGGTTAAAAGTTTTAACAAAATTTTTGTTTCAAAATAAAAGGCACAATTCCTAATAAAACCAGTATATAAGGAACATTAGATACAGAACAATGGGCTTTCTTCTGAAGTATACTTTACCAGTAGACTTAAAACTTGCTCAATTCTGTATCATTCTGCCTCACAACTGAATTCATTTTTTTCTAAAGTAGCATTCTCTAGATGATATACCTAAAATTAACTTATGTTCAGTAACTGTCAACTCTCAAATTCAAGTTAACACAGCTTATCATGTAAACACATAACACTGTACCACACACGGGCGCACTTAGTAGTAGTTTCTTGCCTTCTGTTCTAGTCCAATGAATCTCCAGATGCTCACAATGCGAGGTAGAGTATGTTTTCATTGGATAGAAAATTCCTTTGTCTTTTTCCAATTTCTTCCTAAAGTTTACGGCAAAGTTCATTTTTTTTAAGTAGATTCAGTTATTTTACTATTAGAGAAAAATGAATGCCCCAAATACTTTATTTTTACTGAAAAATTGTATGTAACAGTATTTCTAAGCTAGATAATGAACAGGTCAGTTATTTTTAGATTTTGTACTTGAATTAGGTATTTTGGATCCGATACATATAAATTAACAATGCTAATATTCCCAAGTGATTGCCTTTTGTTCTCTCTCTGGATGCACGTTTCTCCTATGACCATTCCCGCCTCTATTCCGGCCTATGTACTAAATTTTTGAACTATTGCAATGTTCAGGTCACATTAAATCTAAAAGGATATTTTGGAAGGGTAGCATTTATATCAAAGGGCATCTTTAAGGTCACTGTCCTAACACTAAGAAGTACTAATTTTTAGGGACAGACAAAATTTTTTCATACATCCAATGAATATTATTAGGTAGTTACTGGGTTGGCTACTTGACAGGATTCAAAGATAGACAATTCATACTTCCAACTCTCAACAAGCTTAAAATCTAACAGAAAAGTTAAAAACCGATAATAAAAAGAGAGAACAAAATAGCAGCAGCAGCAATCAAGCTTAAATCTATGAGCCTATTTCTAGGTACAAGAATCCTAGGCCAACTCTAAAACAAGGTGCCCATCAAAAAAGCAAATCACTGAGGCTCATACTAGTTCCTGATTCTACTAGTCATTTTCCCACAGTTCTTTCGGAAGCTCTTGCAAAAAACAGAGAAGATGCATAGACATGTGCAAATCTGAAAAGCATTGTACAACTCTTTCTAGAATATGAAAAAAAAAGCTAGTACTCAAACCACTTTCTGCCACAGACAGATCAATATCTGAGGTCACTGAGTACTTACTATGTTTGAGAACTTACAAAGACCATTTGGAGTACGAGTTTTTCTTAAAGCAGCAGCATTTGTATAATCTGCTGGGAATGTGAGGGAGCACATCTATGCAGATTAAACAAACAGACAGGGTAAACTGTCTTCCCCAGTTAACGATGTCAGGTCACTCAAGAAAAAGATCATTAGAAAAAAACAAACAGAGCACAACAAGACTATGGACTCTTGTCAACAAGTGGCAAAGAGTAAACCATGATCAGGAAAGTATGTAGAAACACTTAATCTGAATAACCAAACCTCATCGTTGAAAAGTTGTAACACTACATCAATGTATTCATCAGAAATCCTAAACATCTATTTCTTTGTTAAAAAGATAAACATAAAATAACCTACAGCACAGACAGTCTGCTCAGCTTTGGAGATCAGGTGCCTTCAGAATGATACGGCCTAACACGCAGGTGTCGTCTCACCTATTTCTTATTTTGGCTTTACATTTCTAAGTTTTTCTTTTGTTGTTGTTCACTCTTGTGTGTATTTGTTTTTAAATGGTAGTGATGATGTTACACATGTAACTTGCCTCAGTGAGAAATAAAAGGAACAGAACCAAAGAACATGGCTGACAGTCACTTTACATATAGGTATTTAACAAAACCTTTACCTTCTACCAAAGCATCATTTCTTCCAGTGTATTTCCCTTTTTCGAGATTAAACTCATTTTTCTATTATAACCATATACACAAAAAAATCCATTTATGCCAAAGTGATATCCTACTCAAACGTAGTATCCTCAGCACTGTTAACTGGGTAATTACTTTGAAAATACTACTATAAATATTTTTAAATGGTGAATAAATAACATTTAAAATCTGGATTGAAATCAAAGCAAGGATGTAAGAACAAAAGAATAGATTATTAATTATTGTGACAAATACAGAATTCAAAATTTTAAAATGCAGCTATGAGAGCATGTATAAACTAGGAAAATGTAAGATTTTTAAGCACAAGCTAAGCATAAAAATACACTGTTATGTATTTTTAATACATAAACAAGAGATAGTTTCATGCACAGATTTTCTTCAACAGTATCCAATAATAAAGGTGAAAAGAAAGTTATGGTTCTATTACGTAAATCAGCATTTTTCTACATTGGCAAAAGGGACAACGGAACAACCCAATGGACAGAATGACATTAACAAGACTAGGAGTGCTCTCAGTTAAAATAATTTTCTGTTCTATTTGCTGCAACTAACATCTGGTTCTTACTTTTGCTTTGTATTTATAAGGACTTTTGTTCTTGATCTTGTTCTTGTGTGTATTTTTTTAATGATAGTGATGATGTTACATATGTGACTTGCCTGAGTGAGAAATGAAAGGAACAGAACCAAAAGGATCTTCTGGAGGATGGTTATGTGGAGCAGAAAGTGGGTCTACATTCTTATCTGAGGATGCTTTCTCCTTGAGCCTGTCTGCAAAAATAAGATGAAACAAAACAAAAAATAAAATAAAAACAAAACGGTCTTTAAAAATTTTTTTAAGTGGTTTACAATAAAAATTAAAGTGAAAATTAAACAAAGGAACAGCTTATATTAAATTCAGAGTTTATTTTTATAAGTATTCGGGGTAGTCCTGAGTTTCATACACATTTGTTGCTTCAAAGGCAAGCTTAACAATGTAATCTCAGGACTAGATTTCACTAAACGCAATTAACCTTATAACTCGGTTTGGTTTATCTAAACACCAGTTGTCTTTAACTTGTAACACAGTTAAACTTAGACCTTACTTCATCCCAGCTTACTAAACGAGACATATCTGGTAGACTTTCTCCTTAAGTAAATGTGGAAAAAATATTATAAATGGTCTCTCATTCGTAAAATAAGTAAATCCTCTTTCTCAATAGCAATAAAAGGTAATTCACTCTATTTTACATTATTGTTCATTTCTCATGTTAGTTATTAAACCATTCACATGCACACAGGTACAAAGATACAGGTATCTCTTACTAAATTAAATGCCTTAATGACATAATTTATTCATCCAACAAATTTTTCAGCATCTCCACTGGGCATGCAACATCCAAAAAAAAAAAAAAAAAAAGAAAACAAACAAAGATGCAATAAGCAACTAAGAAATACAAATGAGGTATGTTAAAAAGAAATAAACCTACAGAGAAAAATGTACTAGTCCCTGCGCAGGGTGAAAGGAATTAAGGGAGATCCTGATCAGACAGTTCGGGGCAGGATCCTGAGATTCTGCACTTCGACAAGCTCACAGGTGATGGGATAGTACTGGTCCAGGGAGCACACTTTGAAAAGGCAAAACCTAAGAGTCTACAATATCCTGAATATACCTGTATTTAATTACTGCTCTGAACTACTAATTCTTAAATATCTTTATGATAATGGATATAATAACTAGCTTTTATAGCTAAAACTGCAAAATCCACATGAAACTTCAGGTTTAAATTTTTACTTAAAACTTGGTTGAAACACTAATAAGTATTTTGTTAAGGAAACACATGTGACAATTTATGGACACAAAAAACTCCCAAAACTTAAGAGCTAGTTTTCAAATCCAACACTGCAATGGATAACAAGGAAATTTTATTTTAGGTGTTCTTTTTCAAGATATTAACTGTATACTCGATTTGGGAAATCAATAACAAATGCTGATTGTACCATGAAAATAGTTTTTTAAAAAACATTATTTTGTTGTTCAACACTTATTAAGGAGAAGTTAGTCTCAAAGTACTGCATCGTGTGCCCATCAAAGGCAATGCAACAGACAGATCACATATCATTGCAACTACACTTGAAACCTATATAATCTTATTAACCAATGTCACCCCAATAAATTCAATAAAAATAAAATTAAATGAAATAAAAATAATTTAGAACATTAAAAAAGAGACATTAGTCTCATAGCATATTTCTGAAAAGATAAGACTGGAGAATACATAAGCAAGAATCTTTAATTTATTGTAGTGGGAAGCCACAATCATACCGTAAGGAGAGGCCCCCAAAATCACTGAATCATACAGGGTACTTGTGGTTACCAATGTTATCAGGCCCTGAGTGCCTTTGTACAGTAACTTTAAAACCAGAAACTGTTTCTTGTATCAGAGTCCTGGACACCCCCATTTGTTCTTCATTTCCCAAATTCTGGTGCATGAGAGAGAGAGGACAAAGGAAAGAGGGAGGGTGGGGAAGAACAAATGGAGAGACTGTCTCAGAGTGATAGCCACAGCGTATCACTACCTGAGAGCCCTCATTCTTGAAAACAGACAGAGTGCATAGGTACTTAGGTCTAAATCAGGACCAGACTTCCTTCCTAAACCACCTGCATCAATCGTAATTGCCAGGATTCCTGTGTAAAAGGTAGTTGGAACCTACCACAGACCAAATGAAACAGAGAATCTAGGTGGGTGCTTGGGAACCTACATTTTAACATAATCGTCAGGTTTACAAACTACTGTACCAACGGTACCAAGAATATAAAAATGGGAAGTTACCACTAAGATTCTTTAAATCCTCATGCACTGGTGGGTGAATTCATGGTGAATGTACAAATAGCACCATGTAGTACTAATGAGAGTGTAAACATTACCATGTAGGAGTAAACTAGTATTTTTTACATAGGGGTCCCCATAACTAAAAATACGGAGACATCGTTCAATGCAAAGTCCATTTATCCAATTCTCTCAAAACAAGTAACAGGATATCTCATTGTTCCACAAAACATAGAATTAATTTTTCCATGGAAGATTTATAAAAGGTCATTTAGATTTCCAAAGTTCGCATGATAATCTGGCTCCAGGGCACAAAATACAAGATAAATACACATATTGATATTGTAAATGATCAATTATATACAAATAAAAACTAATGAAAATGTTATGTAGGTTACTTTTCAAATACATAGTGACCTCTAAAACATATTTAAGTTCCATTTTCCAATGACTGGTTTTCTTTACACCAGAGCAAAACTTTTGTTTGATTTTTTTCAATATAAGAACTTACCTCTTCCTGCCTTCCCAAAAGAATTGTGTTGGTGAATAAAGGAAGTATCTTTTCAAGAATTTTAACTGACACAGATGGCAAAAA
>VMDR010034968.1:0-10911 GCA_007922815.1 Macrotus californicus | reverse complement strand
AGAGGGTAAGACTCTTGTTGGGAGGGGAAGGATTGTGAGTTGGATCTAGAAGCCAGTGAGCTTGTGGGAGGTCAGATCATGAGGTAAAGTGAGAGAAAAGGGTAGAAAATGTGTGTAGAGCGTGAGCGAGCAGAGTTAACCACAACAGTAATACAGTTCAGGAAACAGTGAAGTGAGCTAAGATCTGGGAGGGGTGCTGTGTAAGTATTTACAATTGTATGGAACAGCAGTTATTTATAATAGTTATGGAGCAACAATTTTATGATAGAATCTATGTGATCTGGATAGCAAGAATAGGAAGTATAGGACCTAGAATAGTCTGCTAATGGAACCCAAGTGAAGTGAAAAGATGGCAAAATTAAAAATACAGTATAAAAGAGAACAAAGAAAACCAGTCTTACAATGCAGTTTAACAAGCCAAGCGAAGAAGGCTAAACAGAAAGAAGAGAAATACAAACGTAGTAATAAAATAATATATGTAAGAATAATGAAAAAATAATAATACAAATATACAATAACTTGTAAGTTCTCTGGAGTAGCAAATTGAAATATTTCTTACTGTTTCAGCTATTAGGATGCTCCCTCTTTGTGTCTAGCTCTGGTGTTTTCATAGCTCCCGGTTTTATTGTCTGACTTGTGGGAATTAAGAAAAAAAAGAAGGAAGGAAGAGGGAATAAAAGAGGAAAGAAAGGAAGAAAGAAACAATAAAAAAGAAAGAAGGAAAGAAAGGAAGAAGGAGTTAAAAAAAATTACTTAAAAAAAAAAAAGGGCCTCCTGCTTGCTTGAAACCAGCCAAGCCAGTTCTGGTGCCACTGACTCTGCTCATGCAGGTGTGCACCTCCTCTGATGCTTCCCCTGGAGCACAGGGCTTGTGTGCGAGGTGCCTCTGGGTGGCGGGGTCAAGCGGGCTCCCTCCAGGGGCTCTGGTCGTGCACTCTTGGCCTCCACTACTGGGATGGAATGGGTGGCCTCCGGTCCCGCACGTTCGGGTGCACACCGTCTCTGAGGTTGCGGACGTGCATGCCTTGCCTCCACTACTGGGATGGGATGGGTGATCTCTGGTCCCACAGGTTTGGTGCCCAAAATCCTGGAACTTCACCTCATGACTTCGAATACTTCTTTCCAGCTCCTTCTTGCCTGCAAGTTTTCTTTGGAGAAATCAACTGATAGTCTTAATGGGTACTCCTTTGTAGCTGACTGCCTCTTTTTCTCTTGCTGCTTTTAAGATTCTCTCCTTATCTTTAGTCTTGGGTAATGTGATTATGATGTGCCTTGGTGTTGGCTTCCTTGGGTCCAACTTCTTTGGGACTCTCTGAGCTTCCTGGACTTCCTGGAAGTCTATTTCCTTTGCCAGAATGGGGAAGTTGTCCTTCCTTATGTTTTCAAATAAGTTTTCTATATCTTGGTCTTCCTCTTCTCCTTCTGGTACCCCTATGAGTCAGATGTTGGAACGTTTAAAGTTGTCCCAGAGGTTCCTAAGCCTCTCCTCATTTTTTTGAATTCTTGTTTCTTCATTCTGTTCTGGTTGAATGCTTACTTCCTCCTTCTTGTCCAAACTGTTGATCTGAGTCCTGGTTTCCTCCCCATCACTGTTGGTTCCCTGTATATTTTGCTTTATTTTCCTTTTCATAGCCTTCACTTCTTCCTCTATTTTGTGACCATACTCAACCATTTCTGTGAGCATCCTGATTACCAATGTTTTGAACTATCCATCTGATAGGTGGGCTGTCTCTTTGTTCCTTAGTTGTGTTTTCTCTGGAGCTTTGATCTGTTCTTTCATGTGGGCCATATTTCCTAGTCTTGGTGCACCTGTTATGTTGTAAGGGGTGGAACCTTAGGTATTTACTAGGGAGGGGAAACACATTTCTCTGTGTTGTGGTGCTGTATGTGGGGGAGGGGCTAGAGAGGGAACAATGCAGCTTGCTCAGCTTTCTGCCAGCTTTCAGTCACTTCCCCCACTACCCACAAGCAAATTGGGCCCTTCTGGTGCTGATCCCCAGTGAGTGGTTCTGTGTAAGTTCTAGGACTCTGTGGGTCTCTCTTAACGAACTCTCCTGGGAGACTGGGAGTTTCTCCTGCCACCTGAACTCCCACAGATTTTTACAGTAAAACATTTTGGGGTTTTATTTCCCCACACTGGAACCCTGGGTTGCACAGTCTGTCTCATTCCCCAGTTGTTCCTCCTGGTTTATCTGCACGCAAATGTGGAACTGCCCGCTCTGCCAACCACCCCCTCATCTGGTCTGCCAGCTGCAGCCTTGTCTGCTCCAGTCCTCCAGTCACTACCTTGCCACAATTCTTCTCCACCCCACTTCCTCTCTCTGCCCCTCCTACCAGTCTGGATGAATGTTTCTTCTTCAACTCCTTTGTTGTTGGACTTCCATATAGTTTGATTTTCTGGCAGTTCTGGTTGTTTTTGTTTTTAAATTTGTTGTTGTCCTTCTTTTGGCTGTGCAAGGAGGCAAAGTGTACCTACCTATGCCTCCATGTTGGCCACAAGTCCTACTATGAAGTATTTTAAGTAAATCTCTTTTCTGTGTTCTTTTCTCTGTTCTCATCCAATCAATCAATCAATCAATCAATCAATGAGTGTGAGGCTGCCAGAGTAGGATGGATCCTCTATCTTGACCATTTTAAGTTTGACTACAAAGAATTTGAGGCAAACCCAGGCCCAGCTCTGCAGGTATTGCTGATATTTTTAATTAGTCATTATAAATAATCCTATAAAAAGGTACATTACAAAGATTAAAAAATAAGAATATGAGGCATTGTATGTTTTTGAATTACTGCTGGAAAAAGTTCATTTTCAGCCCAAACATAACAGGAGTTCCCTTTGACATGTATTCAGCCGGAAGTACATGTTACTGGCAAGAAGAAACTTACATGTTCTTTGAGCTGCCTGCTGTATACTTCCATAGGAAAGAGGGACCTGTTAGGTTAGCAACATTTGCCGCAAGCATGGGAATAGTATAAGACACATTTGCCACTGGGGAGCAGGTCACTAAGGTTTAAGTGAAATATTTTGTCTGAAATCTCTCCGAAAAATTAAACACTAAATACATGAAATTGAAAGTTCCCTGTAACTCCAAAATCTTACTATTTCTACTGAGTTGGTGCTATCAGTTTTCCATACAATAGATACTGTATTACTATATATTCTTAATCATTTATATTACATTTATTTTTTTCCCCGGCTTGTTTTCAGGTTCTCATGGACACAATTGGAACACACATGGCCTTTTTACTTTTCCTTTCTAAACATGCAGCCTAGCAGGAGGCCATTTGAAACAGAACACTCGGTTATGCATTCAAAGAGGAGCCCAGCACACAGACCATGAAGGATGGCACGGATGCTGCAGCTCTTTCCAGTGGATGGACCATGGGCTCAGGAGAACAGCAACAGGTTTGTGAAGGGAGGTAGGTGAGAAAATGTACATTTCTGGTTCCTTCTCACTCATATTTTTACAAAGTTGCTAATTTTCTTTATGGAACTCTAAATTCGTAAGTCAGATATAGCCATGATGAAAAGCAATTACAAATAAAAACAAGCAAGGCCACTTATTTGGATTTTAGACAGTTTGTACCCTGTTCTCTTACACTGATAGAAGAAACTGAGATACAAATTGCCTATTCATATTCTTCCAAAGATGGCATGAACTAAGACTCTCCATGTCTAGCATCCACACTACTGCTCATTTTATATTTGTCCTCAACAATTGATTACTCAGCAGCTGCCATTGCTGTGTCAAAGGCCTTGAAATTGGCAGGGATATGTTCTGTCTCTTGAAACTTGTTTTTTTAAAGCCTAGAAAGATTAAAGTTTCTTAGGATAATTCTCCTACATCACTCACATGGCTAATGTGTGATTAATTCTGCAGGTGCTCTCTGGATCGATTAAAGAACAAATACACAAACAAACAAAAACATCATCACAACCAAAAGATTATCTTAATTATACAGATACTCTTTCTATATAAAGTTCCTATCTTGCATTATTTCTTCAAGACACTAACTGGGTGCTGGTCACTCTGGCATTGTGTGTAGTAATGTCTTACAATTTCATTTTTAGAATTTTCCTCAAGCATAGAATTGCAGTGCTTTAAGGGAACCTGACTCCCTCCTTGCAGGTGGGCTTAGCAAGGTCCTTGAAATCTATGTGACTAGCCCACAGTCACTCAGCCACCATATGACAGCAGAGGAGTAATACCCAGTTTCCAGGGCTCTGGCATTCTGCTTCCTCATATGTTACTGACTGGCTTCTTCTGTATTTTTGTGCACTTCCCAGTCCCCTCCCGTCAGTTGGGACCTGCTGCACACACTTGGCTCCTCCCCTCGCTCCTGCAGAGACTCTGGCCTGCCCCTCTCCCAGCCAAGTCTCAGCAAGATGACATAGAAATCCAGACAAAAATGAAATCATCGTCTTCCTCTATTATTTTTCTAAATTGCTTTTTTTCCCTACCCATGACTAGGCAGCACTTTCTCACAGCTGGGGATGAACAAATTCAAAAGATGTTCTCAAATACATGGCTTCCAAGAGAGAGGCCACTAAGTTTTGAAAATACAAAATGAACGTTTTTGAGTGATTGCACAGCTCATAAAAATGTCTCTGGTTAGAACCTCATCAGCAATGATTCACTCTGTGCAAGGATCCCCTGTGGAGACTTTAGTCACTTCATGTTAGGGCGTTCAGGTCTATTTTTCTTGCTGAGATGGAATAAATGAGTAGGAAGCATTAACTGATGGAGGTCACGAGAGTCCCATCCAGTGAAGTGAGGAATATTTCTCTAAAGATGCCCTTGTAGTGGGAAAGATTTATGAACTTGAAGACTACAGTATTTCTCCTTCCCTTAAGGATAAAGTGTCCCTTTGCCTCATAGGCATAAACTTTCAGAAGTAAAGCTTCAAGGTCAAAATATGTCTTCTATGATAGCAAGCTAATGTTCCTAATGAGAACGGAGGTATAATTTATTATTGTTCAAGCTTGTGTGTCTTGATGCCCAAGAAGCCTTTTTCAAGACAAAACCTGGTTAAATGAGATTATGCAAAAGTGCTTGAGCATAGTAGATGTTTAATATATGATTTTTAAATCTGCACCTGTGGCTACCTTTTAGGTACTTTTTAGCTCAGCTACTTTCGCAAAATATTTTTAGTTGTAAAATTGTGTTGCAGTTAAGACCACAGAAATTTAGCAGGAGGCAAGCTTCTCTACCCATTGCCAAGCCAAATGGGCTATGTTGTTGTTGTTGTTGTTGTTTCCCTACTAGCTCAGCCCCTGAAGGAGGTAACTGACATCACTTAAAAGAAACCAGCTTTAAGGAGCTGTGATTTTAAACTTTTAGTTGTAGTTTCCAGGACCTCATGGTTTCCAAAGATCTGAAACAGGCCCTGGAATCTATAGTCCAGGGCAAGTTGACATGGGTGACTTGTGGAAAATAATGTAACGGTGTAGAGCGACAACTGATGGGCAGGCTCTGCGTGCCGTGGGTGCCTCCATGTGGCTGCTGAAGAATGGCTGTCACTGCTCCTAGAACAGGAAAAAAGTCAGGACAAGGGACTGGTTTTGCACAGGGGCAAGGCTTCCTTTTTCAGTACCTTAACATGGGGAGTCATCCAAGGTCCTTTTCTCCCCTTCCATATTCCTTCCTAAACTGCTCTCCAGTGAGGGCAAAGAAAACTAAAATGCTTGGATCACTACAATATGTTCCACACTTTATATCACCAGTTCTAAAAGTTGCAATAATTCTCTGATATTGGTATCATCTCCTTCTTTATAGACAAACTCAGAGAAGTTATATTTATATTTTATATTCCATAGAAGAAAAATAACTATTTCAATTTACTATGTTATGTTATATAAGCATTTGAAAACGGCTTTCATTTTATAACATCTCTAGCCATCAAGGACACAGGCTGTTGTCACGTATGAAGGGTTACCTGAGGAGCCTTGATTTGTTTTAAGAGATGCCAAAGTACCTTATGTGGTACACAGTACAGGCAGAAGCAAATATTTCTTGGAAACAATTTTTTCCAAATTCTCATATCTCTAGAAATACTGTAGACACACATATAAACATAGTATCATATTCATAGTAAACATAGAATGAAAACTCTAGGAGGATATTTGTATTCCTAGAACCTTTGGAAATGCCTGACACATAGTAGGTGCTCAATATTTCAGTCCCATGTGGATATATCTAGGCCATCTAATCCATAATCTCTTTCTAGACTTCATCGGGACACCCAGAATCCCCTCTTGCCATTCTTTAGTCCAGTCCCTATTAAACAACTCAGGTAATTTTTTAAAAACATCAGTCAGAGGTTACTTCTCTGCTTCAAATCCTTCCATAGTTTGCACATCAAATAAAATCTGTCCTTACTTTGGCAAGAAAGATCTGGCCCCAGTCACTCTACTAACCTCACCCAGCCAAGACCTCTTGCCCATATATTCCCTCCTTTCACTTCCTCAAAGGTGCCAAACTGCTATCACTTCAGGCCTTTTCACAGGACATTTTCTGCTTTTGGAATCATTTTCCCAAATTCAAATTCCCCTTTTCTTGCTGCTCTTCCCTCCTGCTACCTGGAAAGTTGTAATTTATCCTTTAGGTCTCAGCCTAAATATTGCCTTTACAGAGCAGCTTTTCTGAGCCCCCTCCAAAACCTCCAAGCTCAGTTAGGCTTCCCCACCCCTCTTTCATAATACCCCACAATTGTAATTAAATAATCATTTGCATAGTTATTTGAATAACATCTGCTTCTTTAGAAATATGTATTCTCCACAGAAGTATCACCTGTCTGTTGTGTAAATTGCTATTGCCTTGTAAATCTCTAGTGCCTTGTAAAATACACTGTACATTTTGAACCTCCAGTAATATTGTGGTGAATGAATGAATATACCAATGAACTTGTCCTAATGTCCTGGGGAGAAAAGGGTAAGTAACTTTGTAAAGTGTCATGGAACTGTCAAGAATATAGGAAATCAGATACATAAATTGTGAAACATAACTCAAGACCTTATTTGTTTTCTGACAGTTGATCATGAGAAATCTTTCAACAGATGGAAAAGAAAAACAAAAGAGGCCTTTAAGCATTATCTTCCAGAGAGCACAACAACTATAAATCAGGCTATCTGCATCCCCTTAATCATTCCAGTGTTGGAGTATGCCACCATTAATACCCGAGAGGACTAAAGAAAGGAAATTTGCTGGTTTGAGTATTATTTTCATTTTAAAAACGAAGATGTGGAATGGTATGTCAATAGACAGTCCATCTGAGTGTCTCTGTGAGCTGACAAGATGGGTTCAGGTATAGAATCCTAGACTACACTTGTTTCATCTAGGACTTTTTCTCTCAAATCAGACCTTGCAGTTCAGTAATAGACAGCAATCTAGTGGGACAAAGAAAGGAAGTAGAGAAATGAAAATGTGGAGACCCAACTGGAGGTTAGGCTGACACCTGAGTGACAGCTAGGGGTCTATTTCTAACTTCACAGCAAAAGTGTCGCCAGGAGAGAAAGGTTCAAAGATCTTCAGTGACTATCCACGTGCTGAGGCTGCCAAAACTACACCTCCATGTACTCTTCCTTTGTGAGCTCTAGAGTCTTACATGTGATTGCCTACCACATGTTTCCTTTCAAATCATTATTCAAATCAACACACATAATAAGAAACTCACCATTTTCCCCCACCCTTCTTTTTTTCCCCCTTCCCCATCTCAATAAATGAGCCCCTCCACCTCGGATTTACAGAATTTCCAAACTGAGAAACCCAGGAGTCACTGTTGGTTCTCCATTCTCCTTACATACTATGTAGGCTCAGTCATTAATTCATTCTGTTTCTGTAATTAAATGTCTCCTGGCTTCCTTCACTTCTCTCCATCTCCATTGCTATGATCATTATTATCATTACTGCTATTATTATCTCTTATCTGAGTAACCGCTACAGCCCCCCATCCAATCGCCTTGCCACCAAACTTTCCACATTCACATTAGTTATCTGTAGGACTTACAAAAGTGCTTTCTAAAAAATACAACTCTTATCATACTACTCCCCTGCTTAACACACTTCAGTGACATCCTATAGCACCCTTTATCTGTTAGTAGCAGACCACTTATCATGTTGATTTGTATTTGCTTATTTACTCTTCTCCGTGTCTCCCACTAGTCTCTAAAACATGACAGTAAGATGTATGAATTATATTCCCAGTATTAAACACTATGTCTGGCTCAATAAATCCCAGTTAAAAGAGTGATGCTTCAGGAGATGAAGGAATTTAACAAATGCCTCTTCAAATCTGGGCATATTAAAGAGGATAAAGGTGTTCCTGGGAGGATTAGACAACCTAAGAAGGAAACTAGGAAAAATATTCAAGGAAGCAGAGAGGAATTAAAATGGGTGGAAGCATTAGTGAATGGGAGAGCAGAAGGAAGAAGGTGGAGAGGGGACTGTAACCCCTTTTAGTCTCCCCATGAGTTACAAAGATAAGCTCTTCTCAGAGCTGCAGGGAACAGAGGTGGCAATAGTAAACTCAGACCTTCTGAAGAAGAAACAGCAAGGAATGAGCCCAGGAACAATTCAGAGTGTTCACATACATAATACTTGTAAGAGTAAAGACATTCTTGTATTGGCTCCATGTTAGTACCTGATAAAGCATGTGGCTCTGTCTTGTATATTGCACTGTCATAGCTGACAGGGAGGTGTGATGCTTTTTCAGAACATGTATTTGGAATACAACAAGTGGCATGATAAGAAACTTGGGGGTAAAAGATATATATCAACTTAAATTCAATCACAACTAAGAGGGGGTTGCTGACATTAGGAAAAATAATTTCAAAGTTTAGAGATGAGCAAGGTATACTCTCATGCCAGGGTATATATCCAGAAAGTATTCCCAGTTGTGATGCAGGCCTGGACAAGAAACTTAAAACCCGGGACCCAGCTGTTGCTTTTCAACTTTTCCAGTTGATCATTATAACTTTGTATTACAAGCCAGGGTATACAAGAAGGGAGCAGCTGGTCACACAGATGGTATCAGAGTTCAGGATTTAATATTCTGGATTTCAGCTTATGACACCACAGGTGGGGGCTCCTGGAAAGTGACAATGTAGATCACAGAAAACTGGGAATGCTTTAGGCAACACCTGACCACAAGAGAATTATTTTGAAACTTGAGATTATGGAGTGACACTGTTCAGTGAAAACAAAAACAAAATTGTAAACTAGATCACAGGGAAGATATCAAATATAGCAGAGAAAGATGGATAGTAGTGGAAAAGGATCACCGTAGTTGATGGAAAAATTTGGCTTAGATGGCTATATTCTATTATTTCATGAGATGCTAACAGATTTTTTTAAAGGTTAAATTAAGTTTGGGGAATCTTACATACTAGATATGACTCTTTGAAACTACATTTTGCATATTAACATAGTAAAGGCTCTGAGGAAACTCACAAAGAAAGCTTGAGTCACACACCGTTTACCACAGTCATTAGGCCATGTAAATACTTATGTGACATCTGTCCTACCGAACAACTGTGGGACATTGATGGTCCAACAGACCATTTTAGAAAACCTGGATCTATACTCTGGACCCTGAGAAAGAAGATACCTACTAAAAAGAGCTCTAGGTGGCTAACTGGGTTCAAATTTAAAAAACAGAGCTTACTAGCCATTTCTACACATGGGCCTCTCACGCAAAATGCACTTCATTGAGAAGCCTGCACTGAACTGCCTGCCTGCAGTGTGTTTCTGTCATCTGAGCTGGCCCTTTTAAAGGAGTTCCTGGAATTGTATTTCAATCAATAGGACTGAGGTGTTCCCCATCTAACCAGAGCCGCACAGGTATTTCCATCTGCTTCTTCACTAACCAATCAGAGCAGCTCCATTTTGACCAATCAGGATAGTGCCTTTTATACTAATCAAACTGCAAGGGGGATTTGGAATCCTCATTTACGTGAGGAAGAACCAATCAGGGACCAGGGTAGGGACTTCTGTCTATATAAGTTAGCTCCTCTCTGGCTCTGGGAGTGCACTTTCCCTTTCCATCAAAGACTAAAGACTGTGTATCCCTTTCTGAGGCTGAAACTCTGGAGATGAAATACCAAAGATGTCTCAGCAGAGCACAGCAGACTTGAGCAGAGTAGAGCAGAACAGCAGGGCAGAACAGAGTGGTCAAGTTGGCAAGGGGCCTGGCCCCAGGGCCTCCTAACAGCCATGCTGTTCTCACAGCTGTGCTGTATCACAATTGAGCTTTTTGTACTGAATAAAGTTTCCTTCTTCACCGCACCTCAACTTGGGGATTGCTGTTGGTGTTGAATTGTTGCCAACACCAACAACCATCAATTGACAATGCCAATGCACAAAATATCGATTATAAGAATAAATACATAAAAATTAAAAAAATTCTACACAATTAAAAGTAGGGGAAATAAAATAATATGAAACAATAATAAAATAGGTAAATATTATTTCAGAGATAAACCAAGACTTTGGAGTATGGGATTTAGGGCTAGAATATAATAGTATACTGATACATTTTGGATAAAATAAACATATTCAATTTAATGATCTTAATTAGTATTTCATATTGAAGAAGGTAAAGGGGAAGTTCCTAAAAATGGTAATGGAATTGTGGTAGGGAGTACCTGGATGGTGAAGTGGGAGGAAAATGGAAGATGTGTAACTCTAGGAGCTGACAATTACACCTCAGAAATGTGTAATAAGTGATCTGATTTCCTGGAAAACCTTTTGATAAAATCACAGAATATGAAAAATGTACACCTTGCTTTACTAATAATTTTAATAAACAAAAAAGATAGTAAGGGAAGATTTAGTGTCACTTTAACTAATATGGGAAAAGTAGCTGGTCATTTAGAAATAAGAGAAACTTTGGGAGAAAGCCAAGTGCTCATAAAAT
>VMDR010034967.1:0-10912 GCA_007922815.1 Macrotus californicus | reverse complement strand
TTCAGACATAAGTTTAAATAAATTAAAAAAAAACTTTCCAGGGGTCAAAGCACAAATGTGTATCACCAGACTTTTGAGAAATTTTATGCTTAAGCTTACCTTAATACTAAAGTTTATTTTTGTGTGGCTTCAAAAGTAGAAGTCTTTTCAAAAGCGATTCACTTAGTTCCTATCTCCATTAGAACCTACCACAATATTACTTTAAACCATTTTCATTTACTGTCTGAACTGCTAACGTCTGGAAATCTTCTGAACAGGTACTTACCAGTACAGTCTACTTCCTTGGAACAGACGTTATCTTTCAACTTCACTTCTGTCCACCAGGATTCATCCTAATGTACAGAAATTATCACCAACAGCTCTTGGGCTTCTGTGTATCTTTTTCTGTTCACTATCTATAACCTAAGCCTCAGGGATACATGTGTCCAACTGGGCTAATCCCAGTCAAGAAAAGTTGAGTTTACAACTATATTGAGGTAATGTTTGTAAGTATGCTTTGTAAAAACAGCATGTCTTGCACATGTGAGGCATTATAACTGATCTAATTTCAGCAAACTATCCATTCCATGTACGGAGCAACTTGAATTAAAAGCAAAAGATATTAAATATTATTCCAGACTTTACTTTTGCCTCTATTCCTTGAGTGGGCATTTTCTTTCAGCAATGCCTAAGACGCAGAAAGTATTTTTAAAATACAGAGAACGATGCAGAAAGTATATTTAAAATGCAGAGCATTACATGAAGATCAAATGAGTAGGTGTCAAAGGAATTCTGAGAGCAGCAGTATTTCAAACAGGAAATCGAAAATCTGGGAGTAACTTCCTTCTGGTCCTACTATATTATCTAAAGTTGAACAATAAAATTAATTCATTAAAGAAATAGTCAGATTAAGAGAACAAGAGGTGAATGATCTGGTCTGCATGAAAATCTTCCAAAAAGGGTGGGGCAGGGGGATGTAAAGATACAACAGACAGTGCTCTTGCTGCCTGTTCTAAGAGCCGTAAGCATACATTTTCCCATTGCCAACCCTTGTGATGGGCAAACCTTTTTAGGAGAAATAACGTGTCAAGATACCTTAGCGGGATAAAATTATCTGTGAAAATGTCAAAATAAAACCCTAGTTTGGGTACTAGATTCATTAAATAAAAATGTGAAAATAAACTTCATTTCTCATTTAAAGACGACGATGCTCCTCTTAGCACTTGTATTTCTCATTGTAAACAATATATATCACAGACACACACATACGCCGCCCTCCCCCTAAAGAGTTTTATTTCAATGAGTCAACCTCCAACTCTAACCACGCGGTGGTACTTAAGTAGAAGTCTGTATAAGCTGAGGCTAGTCGTGGACTTAGTACAAAACAAGGCTTCCCTGAGAGACATGTTAAACTACATCATGTATAGAGTATGCAGAGAGAACAATGTAATATATACTAATATGGAGTATAGTCATCATCTTTACTTCACTTTTAAGTAAAGATCTTTCTAAAAACTTTGTTTGTGCTCCAGACTTTGATCTCCTTGAGTATTTTAATGTGACTACACTTGGGGTAATAGTTTAAATTGAGAAATATTTTTTTCATATCTAAATGGACTTGTACTGACTTAGTGCTGGAAATACAATAGTGAATAAAACACTGAAATAATAACTCCATTCAGCCCTAAAATTGATACTCAGTTATTGAGATGTTACTCTGTGCAGAGCATCAAACTCATCATTTTACAACTCATAGGAAGACACCAGGATATTTTTAATGATTCTAAATATGTTTATAAGTTGAATACTCAGCAAAAATCTAAATAGCACAATAATAATGAACTAATATGTCATTGTTGGGAAAAATTGGTTACTGATCTTTTAAGTGGTATTTTTCTTTGAGGGATGTTAAATATCGCTGCTGAAGTTAGTCCCTGATTGGAGCTACCTCACACATCACAAAACCAATTCAAAAACAAATTGCTCCACACGTGTTCAGAATCTCATTTATTTTCAAGTGTAAATGACTTTTCTTTTTCTCCTTAATTTAACTGACACTCCTTAGAAAGTAATCGCATTTAGTGTGATTGCTTTAAGAATTTTCTACTTGTTCCCTCAGTTTCTTTGTGATGTGTCTAGGTGTAGAATTTCTTTATCATGTGGCTTTTGATTTTCTTTTTTGGCTGTTTGAATTTGTGAAGTCTATCATCAGTTCTGAAATATCCTCAGCAACTATCATTTTATTTATTTATTTTTATTTTTATTGAATTTGTTGGGGTGACACTGGCTAATAAAACTATATAAGTTTCAAGTGTGCAATTCCCTAACACATCATCTGTATGTTGTATTCTGTGTTCACCACCCACAGTCAAGTCTCCATCCGTCATTTTAAATATTGCCTCATTCTATCTTCTTTCCTCTTCTCCTGGGTCCTGTTTAAACTTGTACATTCTCACTATATTCTCTATGTCACTTTTCTGCCTTTCTTTTCTTTTTTTTTTTTTGTCTCTTTCTACTACACTCTGAATATTTTCTTCTGACATAAATTCTAGTTCACTAGTTTTCTCTTTAGCTACATTTAATCTGGTAGTAAACTGATGTATTTTTAATTGTTAGTCATTATCATTCATTTTTACTTCTATAAGTATTTGGGGGGAGGGGACAAGAAGGGTAAGGGTTTTCAGGAACCGCTATAAAGGACACATGGACAAAACCAAGCGAGAGGGTGGGAGCAGGGGAGGGAGGTGGGTTTGGCTGGGGTGGGGGGAGTTCTGGGGGGAAAATGCAGACAACTGTAACTGAACAATAGTAAAATAACTAAAAATAAATAAGCAAATTGGGGGGAGGAGTATTTTGGTTCATTTTGTGTTACTTTGATTACTGTTTCCAGCAGGTATCTTTAAGCCTGTTTAAATGTACTTGACATAACTGTTTTATAGTTTGAATTTGATAATTTCAATATCTTAAGCATTTGAAGAATTGTTTCTGCTGCTTCTGTTCTTATCATTGTTTTTGCTGTTTCTCACTCCCGAGGTCTACTTACATTTTGTGCCTACTTATCTTTGAATTTTTTTGTGACTATTTTGTATTTTTGTACTTCAAAAACTATTTTAAAAAGTAATTACCTACAGTGAAGTAATAAAATATTTCTCTTAGTGTTTCTGCCACGTATAGGACTACCTTAAACTAAGATAAGGACCAAATTATTTTAAACATTCCCGATTTCAATATTCTGTAATTTTTTGTTATCTGTTCCACATGGTTCAACTCCAATCTTCTGGTACCATGTTTTTAAGAAAGACATTCTCTTTTTAGTTCTGCACTGTCCGTATTGTTGTCATGAGGTCCTTGAGTTACCGAACAGTAAGTAGGATTCTACTGCCAGCCACTCCATAGGCAAACTCTGGAGGCAGAGGTTTGGTGGAAAAGGAAAGGGGTCATTTATTTAAAGTCTACATAACTTTGAAGAATGGCAGACTTCTGCCACAGAGCCCATTCCCTCTAAAACACCCAAAGAAAAATAACCCTGCCACACCCTTTGCCAGATTAGCTCAAAGCTGCACCTGGAGTTCCTTCTCTGATTTAAAACGCCCTCCTTTGGAAAATGCAGGTGGCTGTGGCGTGACCATCCAGGAGGTTTTAGCTGGTTCCCAGTCCCAGTCCAGCTTCAGGCATCTTTTGGAGCCTGTGCACATGGCAGGGTCCTATTTGCTACATGCTGCCCTTCCCTCCACTCCTGTCCACAGGCCCAGTGCCCATGCCCCATCCTTCTGGCCATCTGGTTGCCAGTGCAGCCCTGCCTCCAGCTGAGCAGGACCACATAGCATGAGTCGCCCACGCCACTGCCGCCTCTGTGTTGGGAGGGGCCTGGGAACATTGCCAGACCACATGCTCTCCAGTCCCAACTGGCCCACTAATGCTTGGGCCCCCAACAAACCAGGCAAGAGAGGCAAACCAGACTGGCCAAGACTCTGCCTGCCCTCCATTTAAATCTCCAGCTCCCAAATCCTATGCACTCCAGTAGTGTCCAACTTTTCAGCCAATCCAGGCTAGACTGGCTGGTCAGACCCTTCCCTTTCTATTAGGGGATAAGAGGGTTTCTAGCCACATGCATCTCTGCCCAGGACAGAGTGTCATGTGTTTTGTGTCTCTGCCCAGGCTAAGGGCATCATGTGCCCGGTTTGCTTACTCTTTACCTGAAGGCACGGAAAAGCACTATGTGCTAGCTGCTCCAGCCCTGCTGCCTGGGGCTCTTCCCGACTGCTCCCTTTCCCAGGGCCTGGGCAGGCTCTCCTGCCACCTTGGGGGTCCCTCCCTTGCCAGATCCCCCCGTTTCATTTGCAGTTTACTTGGATGTGAATTTAAGTGACCTGCTTAATATATTATAATGTTTACTTTATATTACCAAACCATACAAAGCAGATAAATTTGAAAAGCTAAAGATAAATTTATTTTCTTCTAATTTAAATAGCATTCAGTTTTATTAAAAAGAGAAAAAATTCTAATATAATACTTAAAAAATTAAACAATGGATAAACTATTATCTTAAATTCTACTCTCAGTGCACATCCTGACAAATTTTAGAAATATATTTATTAAATCTAAATAGCCATCTGTCTTCATTTTTATTTAAAAAATAGAAGATGATGAACATGTCATAAAAGATTTGGAATTGAAAACATTTCCTTTTGTTCTGAGGCAAATACCTGCTAGGATTATACTGTGATTCTAGTTTCAATTATAAGTTAAAAATCAGAGAGAAAAGTAAGCACTAAGGCTAAAATATATTTTTCTTTGAAACATTTTATATCTTTGACACAATTTAACAACCAGTAAGCAGTAACAAAGTGTTTTATCTAGCTTTTAAATTTAAGTGATGGTTTCTGGGGAGAAAAAAGGATGCTTTTTGGAAGGATGAGAGGCTAAACTAGTAAGAATGATCTATGATGACTCACCAAATATTATTGTTAAATATGTTAAATTATTTTCTATATAGGTTCTTAATCCCATTGTATTTCTGTAAGGAAGGTAAAAACTTCAAGGTGAGATTTGACCAGCAATAAGTAAAGTGCTTGACTAAATTCACCCCCTGAAAAGTCTGATCTGTAATATGAGTGCTGAACAGTGTCCTAGGTCTGGTTATGCAAAGTGTGTGCCATGGCTGATGGAACTTAGTAGAAATGCTGGCTCTGGGCCTCCACTCTAGACCTGCGGATTCAGAATCTGCACCTCAGCAAGAATCATCAGTGGAAAAATATCCAAAATAAAGTTTTAGCACTGTTTAAGAAAATTTGAAATTACCCAGGAAAGCTTTTAACATAGAGGTTATATTAATAAGTATTATTTTAGTTAAACTACATAAAACATTTCAATTAGCTAAATTCCAATGGCCATTTTATGAAAGGTTACAAAAAGTACAAAGATAAAAGATCTACAAATGCTTATGAAATGTATACCAAAGAAATTGTACTTGGTGGGTCTTTTCACTTCATAAAGTAAAAATAAATGGGAGATGTTTGCAAGGCAGGCAGCTGAGCAAAAGCAAAGAAAGGGGAGGAAAATAAAAACAATGAATATAGTCCTGCCTTGGAAAGTACGTTGTACTTTTAAAAAGTTATAGAAGAATCTATTGATCTACCAGTTCTGTTCCCTTGGATTTCTCATAATGAAAAGATCAAAAGGCAGAAACATGTTATATGCATGAAAATAGACACGACAGAATGTTTTTTACAGTATCAAACAATTGGACAGTGATGTCCTAGGCCTCCACACACACTCACCACTCACTCACTGACCCACCCCGAGCAGCTTCTGGGCCTGCAAGCCCCATTCAAGGTCAGTGCCCTGCACAGGTGTGCCACTTGTTATCTTTTGTACTGTATTTTTACTGCATATTTTTCTATGTTTAGATATGCACATACCATTGTGTTACAACTGCCTGCAGTACTTTTAGTACAGTACCAGGGTTACTGAACAGCCATTCGGATCCCACCACCTGCCGCCACCCTCTAGGCAAAATTCCAGAGGAAAAGTTTTGGTGATTTAAAAAAAGGAGTCTTTATTCAAAAGCTTCACGGTTTTGGAATAACAGCTTTCCACATGCATTAGTCACTTAAGCCTATCAATTAAGGCTAAACTCTAACAGCTGAGCCCTCCTAGCATTCCCCCGTTAGTGTAATCTTTTTTCTCTAGGGTTAGTTTACAAACTAAAACAACCTGAGATACAAAAGCTGCACAATGTTGGAAGAATGGCAGGCTTCTGCCTCAGAACCCGCCCCTCTAGAACACCCAGGAAGAATAACGCTGCCACCCTCTGCCAGGCCAGCCTGACCCTAGGCTGTGCCTGGAGCTCCTTCCCATCTAAAATACTGTCCTTTGGGAAACACAGGCAGCTGCAACATGATCATCCACGCATCCTCAGGGAAGGGCAAGCCAGCGAGAGAGCCCAAGAGCCCTTCTTTTATTTCAAATCTTCTAGCCCACAATGCCATTCACTCTGGAGGCATTCAGCTCCTCAGTCCTGTCCTAGACTGTTTACCTTGCCACCTCCTGTGGCCCCTGGGCACTTCTCCCCAGTGATCTGATCAGAGCTCTCTGTATCAATAGGCTATACCGCATAGCCTAGGTGTGCAGTAGGCTCTATCCTCTAAGTGTCACCTAATGATGCATTTCTTAGCAATGGAAGGCTGTATTATTCTATAATTGCTATTGTATGGACACCATGCACCTCTACCATGTCACCAATTGCCATTTATTTTTTTATGGTAGGAATTATTAAGAACTAGTCTCAGCCAGTTTGATGATTATAAAACAACATTGTATAATTCTATCCAGTGGCAGTTTATCTTTCCTTTCTCTTCTTTCCCTTTTTGTCTCTGCAGGCTGTGCCTCTCTGCCCTGAGAGCTCAGGCCCAGGGTCTCCCCAGCAGAGGTCAGAGTCCTCAGGCTTCTGTCAGTGCAACTCCTCACCCTCAGGCCCCTCCTCAGCTCAAGTGTTCCTTCAAATAAGACTTCTGTAGGTTTTCAGTCAGATTTCTGGAACAGATTTACTTTCATTAAACCCCTTATCTCACTTGTCAAATAAAAAAAAAACAAATTTGGACTGTTCTGAGAGATTTTATTTGAAGGATTATTGCAAGAGGTGGCGGTGGGAGGGGTGGGAAGGGCTATGGCACAGAGAGCTCTGACCATGAAATCTGCAAGCTTCTCAAGAGCTGGGCAGAAAGGATGTTTCTTTTACAGTGAGGACCGAACAAGGTTATAAAGAAGCAGGTGGGGAAGTGGAGTGAAAGGGAAGCTTGATTGGAGAATAGATGAAAGCATGTTTTACCCTGAGGCACGTGGATACTCAGGAGAGGCTGTGCTTGGGCGCTGGCTGAGGGTGGGTCAAAGTTCAGGTTCAAGTTTAAGAATCATTTTTCTTTCTCTCATTCACCAGCAGGGGGCAAGCAGTTCATCTAATTATTATGAAGCAAAAAGGGGAATTTGAAGGGTCTGCATCTTAAATCATATGGGGAGACATGTTCTTTCAGTAAGCTATCTCCTAGACACAAAGGGGATTTCTTATACCAGCATTATTTTGTGGTATCACAGGGCTTGGGTGAAGTTCAACATTGTTACACTTTATAATGATACATTCATTATGTAACTATCTGACTTAGGTGTGTGGACAAAAAGGGGCCACTACTAAATCCAACAAGCTCAGGAGAAGCCTGCATGGCAGCCTTACAAACTCAAAGTCTGAAAGTAACCACGTAGGATGGTCTGAAATTAAAACGTTCAAATTAAAAGCAGGTCAAGGCCGGCAGTCATGTCCTAGGCTGGAATCTTCCCTGACACAGGTCAATCTTTACCTTAATTAAGCCTGTCTGTTCTTTTTGCATTTAGAATAGCATGCCTGATAAGCATGTCTTTGCAATGACAAAGTAATTTCCTTTGTTCCAGACCCCTCAAAGCACAGGCATCGGCCCAGAGCAGAGACCACAAATCCCTATTGTTACTGTTATCATGTTAATTGTTGACTATTAATTATCCTGTACCCACTTATGTAAAAAAAGTATGCGTCTATCATTTTACCTTTCATCCAATTCCAGAAGCCCCCCACCTCCCTCATCTATTATCAATGGAATTCATGTAACCCTCTTATACTTCCTCTTTGATTGTAATGTATAAAATAAGGTGCAAAACTGCCATTTTCCAAAGCATTTTCTCAATCCATTGAGATTTCCCTGCCTGGCAATTTTGTCAGTTTGGTTCGAATAAACTCATAGAAATTCTTACAGGTTTGGATGTTTCTTATGTTGACAGGTGTATATCACCGATTAAATTTTGTTGCAGGAAGACATGGACCAAGCAGGGCAGTCTGTATGCTAACTAGCAGTCATAGTACACAAAGGACAGAAGAAACACCTGACTCAGACGAGTCAATGGAAACTTTACATCTCAGTTTCCTAACCCAATGAATGAAATGGATTCGATCGCTGTCTTCCTATTGTGAACTATAACAAAGTGTTTACACAAACACTAGTATAGAAATGGAACTGATTTAACATACCTTTTAGCTGTGGAGGGCAGGATGACATTTCATTGGGTACTTTATCTTGTGCATTTAAAGTTTTGTTGCAATATAATGAATAATGGCAAAAAATAGAGGTTTTAATTTTTGAAAATTATAGCATTTTTGTTTAATCACCTTTCTCTTCCATTGTCCTGAGAAACAGCATTACCATTATCATCAATTTTTTATTACACCCCCACAACGTCTGATGACTCTCATAATGCTTTTTCTTCACTTAGAATTTAACCTCACTTCAATCCTTCATTTAAGAAATCAACCATGCCCTATTTGGTGTGGCCCAGTGGATTGAGCACCGGCTTGTGAATCAAAAGGTCACAGGTTCGATTCCCAGTCAGGTCACATGCCTGGGTTTCGGGCCAGGTGCCTGGTAGGGGGTGTACAAGAGGCAATCACACATTGATGCTTCTCTCCCTCTCTTTCTCCTTCCCTTCCCCTCTCTAAAATAAATAAATAAAAATCTTAAAAAAAAAAAGTCAACCAAACCAAAGACATACCCTCTTTCTGATACCTGGCTCTAACAAGCCAGAGCTTAAACCATAAGCAATTAAAAAAAAAATGCTCTCACTTCCCCATAATGAACTGCCGTTTGGAATTGTCTGTGTGATGTTGTTCTTCCTTGAAACAGTAAGTCATTAAAACCCGGTTTGTTTGTATAACAGATTACTCTAAGCAAGAGGGCTTTTCTATACTTTATTTTGATAAAATTGGAAGAAGCTTTATCTCCTTTAAGAAAATAAAGCATTTTAAGAAATGCATCAGGTAAGTAACCACTACTTCTAAAACATACATCTTTTGGGGGTAGGACCAGAAGAAAATTATCTTTTACTAAACTAGGGTCAACGTTATAAAAAATGGGAATCTAAATCTCATGCTAACCAACTGAGGATTTCAGCAGGAAAACAAGTCTCCAAGTCCAAGATATGTTTGCTAATATAGGTACTTGAGAGGAAAATTAATGGTAACTTGGGAGTTCAGAAAACTAGGGTAATTTCTCCCCCTTTTTCTTGCTGTTAATATCATCCCTCCTATTCCCCAGCAGAAGAAACTTAACTCAGTATAATTTAGAAGAACTTTAAAACATAGCAGGGAAGCCAGAGTTTGGTAATGTTAGTGGGGGCGTGCAGTGGCACTTAGGAAATAGATGTGATTTGAGATAGAGCCTGAGAGGACAGGTGGGGATCTCTCACAGTAGGACCTTCGAAAGCTTAGGGCAGTGCTTCTCAGTTTAATGTGTATATAAATCCAGAAATCTTGTTCAAATGCAGATTCTTATCCCAAGGTCTTGAATAGGGCCTGAGATTTTGCATTTCTAACAAGCTTCCAAGTGATGGTCATACGATTGGTCCTTGGTCCATACTTTGAGTAGAAAAGCCCCCATGAATGTCTGCAAGGCACACCCAGAAGACAATAATGTTCAGCAGCAACAAGGAAGTGGTATCAGGTGGTGTATCCCCTGATTATCAACAACATGACTAGGCTCTATCTGGATTCTAAAAGGAAGCCTTTTGTAAGGATCTTTGCGAGTTTTCTTCAGTCTGACCAAGATTTTTTTACTGGCATGAATCAAGCAGGCATGTATAAGGGTTCCTTGCATATGTATATTAAAGTTTAAATTTCTTCTTTATCCTTTAACATTCAAAGTGCTTTTAGATAAACATATAATCCTGGTGACACATTTAAATTTGGTCAGAAAAAATATTCCTTGTGTATTAGGTGGGGACTTTGTCAAGTCTTTCAGTTTAGCCTCGCCAATCTTCCTTTCCCGTGCCTGCCTGCTGATGCCCCCAGAGGCTGGAGCTGAAGCTGTGACTCAGGACTTAACCTGGAATGGGGAGGCAGTGAAAGGCATCTTGTTTCCCTGAAGTAGAATGTAAATTCACTCCTAAAGGAAATCATGGCTTTCAATCCCAAAGTACCTTATGAATTCATAAACCATCTCTAGCATGTCAACATTTGAACTGATTTAGGAATCATTTCTTATGATGACAAATCTACTTGTCAGAAACATATTAATTTTTCCATGGAATTTTCAGTGTCTTAAACTTATTTTTTATTTTTATAATACATTTCATATATATTTTATAGAAAGCTATTTTTGAATAGTGCATTCATTGAATTGTAAGCGAATTTCCAATGGGTATTGTTTAGAGAGCACAGTGAAAATCGAGAGCAAAGCATAATAAACGAAAATAGACAACCAGTTCAGCTCTCCCTAAACCCAAAGCTAAACCGCACATTTTTCCTGAACAAAACAAGAATAATCTTTTTAATTAAGCCTCCATCTCCCTACACTGGAGCAGAGAGCTCACCTTATATTCAGCCGATTCTCAAATAATAACCATTTTCCCTAAATTT
>VMDR010034966.1:0-10910 GCA_007922815.1 Macrotus californicus | reverse complement strand
TAATCCCTGAAGACGTTTCTGTTACATTTAAAATAATCAGTGGCACTGACCTCTACTTCTCTGGTTATTGGACAACACTTTGCTCCTAGATAATGTCACTTCCTAGGGATGAAAATTGATATAGTTGAGAAGAATAACTTATATAAAAATAAGCTCTTCTTGATAATGAGCATTTCTTAGGACTCTTCTCTCTTCTTTGCTCTCAGGGCCTTCTCAAGAGAGAAATAGTTCTTTAGTAGTCATAAGCGGAGTGGAAAAAACAAAGTTGCAACATGGAAATTATTATTGTTGCCATGCATATGGTAATATGTCTTCAGTGTGTATGGACTGGGTAAGGCAGGGCAGTCTGAGTTTGTGGGGAGTTGATCTTATTACAGGAAATCTCACCTTGGTTTTGCACCACAGAACTTTTCTCACCTGAGCACCACTTCTTGGTAAGATTTAAGATTGTGAAGAATCATGTCTGCCTTTTCCAGTCAGAGTAGGCTTTTGAGAACTTAGTCCAGGTCTCTGCAAATGTGTTGTAGGAGAGGGCACATACAGATATTGAGAGTCAGGTAACATGTTCCCTTGAAACTTCCAGAGTAGCTTCTGAATGTCTTTGCCCAACCTCAGGAACCCTCAGTTCCCAGTTTGAAGGTTTGTGCTGTAGACACAGGGAAGGAGACCTTGGTGCATAGGAGAGAAGGATATTGGTTTCATTTTGGACTCGTACCCTCAGTCAGTCCCATGACCCAGGGCTCATGGTCATGTTCATAGAACTTCCTGCAGGCCTCAGACTCACACACCTGGTAGATGTTACTTACTGATCAGGGATATTTTTTTTTGTTGTTGTTGTTGTTGTTTTCCAAAAAGCCCAGATACTCTTTTAAAAGCTTTTTGGTTCAGGATTCTGAGACATGTTGTACTTCCATTAAGAGAATCGGTACATAAGATGGAAACTATTCACCACCCTAGATTTTCCTTCTCCTGCATGTCCTCACCTGTAAAATAATGGGATAGGTCTACATGCTTTTAGGTTAAGGTGTCATAATTTATTTAGTCAATTATCCATTCTTGAGCATCTGGAATAATTCCTTATTTTTTACAACTGCAAATAAATAATTTTTATTTATTTCCCAAATTAGAATGTTGGATGAGAAGTCATAAAACAAATTTGTAGCTTTTATTATACATACTCCCACATTGTTGTCCTGAAAAATCAAAGTGATTTATAGTCTGACCAAGGTGGGTATTTACATTCAAATTTACTTGTGAGCTTTACAGATACTTCATGCTATCATAAAATTGTACATTTACATTTCTAAAAATACTTCTAAGCATTGATTTATTGCATTTGCTTGTGTGCAAAGTGCGTGCTTTAATCTTATATCAGAGAGAATCCAGGTATTAAACTGTCATATTTGCTTTCACTCTGTGCCTTGGGATGCATTTTATCAGTGATGTTTGCCCTTCCCTCTCCCCACAGATTACTGGCTTGCCCTTGGAACACTGAGGTCCCATCATCAAAGGGGAAGCTGCCAGGAGACAGCTATTTTGTCCCTGAGCCCCTCTGAAGTCTAAACACAAAGCATTTCAGTGCTTACTTAGTTTTGAGTTAATGTTTTCAGTGCTTAGAAGTAGAGTTAACTCCTGCTCTTTGGGTTTATTAGACCTCCTTCCAGGGACCTATTTATGCCAAGTGCCAAATTTCAGAGCTGCCTTTCTCATGAAGGAAAAGTGGTTTTGCACAAATTCTCACCACTTGTTAATTTTAATCATCTGCTCTGACACCACCCCCCACTTTAAATATCTTTCCTTTCATCCAATTCAGCACCCCTTGCCAGACTCAAAAGTGAGAATATTCATGTCTCATAAGTCCTCTAAGGTACAAGTTGGCCATCATACTGTCAATGCTTGCACCTTGTTTTTCATGCAGCCCAACCTTGGACTATTCCAACCATTTCCTCATGGACTCCATCCTTGATAACAGGAATTGGAAAAATAAAAAATGGAAGTAAGCTTTCTATGCCTAGAAATGGAGTTAGCACATGTTTATCATCAGTGGATAAAGCTGCAAAAGTGCAGCCCACAAAGACAGGGCCTCCCTCAAATGGAGAGTGACCCCAAGAACCTTGGAAAAGGCACATGTAATGCTAAGAGACTCTTTTGAGGTCAATCTCTTCTGCCTTTTGAGTAGATGCTAAGGTACTTGGAGGAAGGAGACCTCCTTCTTACCTCTGATAAACCAGTAATCTGCTTTCCCCATGGCACACTGCCTACTCCAGGTTATAGCTCAGGAGTTGTTTGAAAGGAAAATCCATTTACATAAAGCATAATGAACCAGGGAGCATCTGAGCTCAGTCTCCCTTTTGGGACATTTCAAAATTGGTTTCAAACTAGTTTGACTCATGGAAGAAAGCCAAGTGCTAATGATTGGTTATATAAAAAGTTGAAGTGGAAAACATATTTGCCTGTCCAAAAATAGAGATGTTGTATCAAAGGGAAGAGAATACTCAAAAGTTCTCTTAATTAGTCCAAATTAAGATGTTGCAAATAATGTGAGTTGATTCATGTTTGACTTGATGTCTGATAAATACAGTGATATAATTCTTTGCTTCAGGTTTAGAGAAATTTTTTCCTTCTTTTCTTCCTTCTTTCCTTCCTTCCTGTGTATAGGTATTTGTATGAAAATAGAAAAAGAAAAGAAATCAAAGAATTTTATAACATTCAGGCTGTCTTTTGCAGTGGCCATTAAAAGGCAATGCAAGTCCCAATTCTACCATAGGCCCTTTCTGCTTTCCTCAGGAATTCAAAATTTTGCATTAGGAGAGATCATTCTTTACTGAGGTGTAGTGGAAATAGCTATGGAGAGGATCCACAAAGATTATCATCCTCAGTACAGTGAGAGCACTGGTCCTTGACAGGACTTTTGGAATATAGTTCCTATTGATAGGAACATGTCAGCCCCGTTTCACAAACAATTAGACTCCCTGTGGCCCTCAACAGCCTCCTTTAGGGATGGAGGTAGAGGTTAGACTCAACAGGTCAGCCAAGGTGGGGTTGGGGGCTCTAGTCTGTAGAACTCTGACTGAGAAAGGGGAAGAATCTTCAGCCTGGTGCATATCAAGTCCTTGGCTTTCCTCCTTTGGTCTCATTTATTGCTATATTAGTCAGGGTTCTTCAAAGAGACAGAACCAGTAGAATGTGTGTACATATCTATCTATATCACTTATATCTATATCATTGCCTATATCTATCTATATCTATATATCATCTATATCTATATCATCTATCTATCTATCTAAATTATACTGAAACACAGACACACAGAGACACAGAGAAAGAGGCAGAGGTTTATCATAAAGAATCAGCTCATTCAATTATGGAGCCTGGAAAGTCCCTATATCTTCAGAATGAGTAGACAATTGGAGACCCAGGAAAAGTAATGGTGTAGTGCTAGTCTGGGACCTAACCTGTGAACTCAGAGAGCCAATGGTGTGAGTTCCAGTCCAAAGACTAACAGGCTGAAGACCCAGAGAGAGAACCGATATTTCAGTTCAAGTTTGAAGGCAGGAAAAAACTTATGTCTCAGTTCAAAGGAAGTCAAATATGAGAAGTGTCTCTCATTTGTTCTATTCAGGTCCTCATCTGATTGAATGAGGCCCACATACATTTTGGAGGGAAATTTGCTTTATTTACTCAATCTACTGATTTAAATGTGAATCTCATCCATAAACACTCTCACCGACACAGGCAGAATATCTGGGCATCCTGTGGTTCAGTCAAGTTGACATGTAAAATTAACCATCGCAATAGCAAATGTGGAGATCACGACACTGGCTCAGAGGTGTAGGACACTTGTCAAGGCTTAAGACTCCTGAGTGGTGAGCAAAGTTCTTTCACACTGCTGCATGATGGGAAATATGTCCATTTCTCTACAACCAGCCATGTGATTTAGGGAAAATGCAAGTGTGGTAATAGCATCCCTTTCCTCAGTGACAAAAGTGACTTGACAAGAAGGCAAAACGGAAGGCAAAACGGATGTTGAATCTCTAACACCTTGAGGGCCCCTTCCACAGTAGCCTGCATGATAATGTGCTGAGTAGCTCCCTCTGGTGCTCAGGTCGCTCTTCCAGGCAAGGCCTTGCTGAGTCAGGCAAGGAAAAAGTGGCTGTTGTTAGTTCCCCTCTTGGGATCACTGAAAGAAGGGAACCAGAATTCCTCTCAGACAAAGCAGATATTTGGTCTATTGCCAGAAAGCTTGTGGATCTTGCCTTGCCTTGCATTATTTTAGTAATCATACCAAAAACTTGACCTGTAGCTGCCTGGCAGCCACATGAGGGGAAGACACAGACTTTACACCCTGCCCTTTGCCAATGGGCAGTGGTCCTGCAATTGAGAGCAAGGACATTCAATTCTGACTTCTAGGTTCTCTTTGTGAAATGGATGAGGAGGTGATGTTTCATTACAAAGCAGAAGGATATTAAAGGCATACCTTTATTTTTAGTGTTTAATTGAAAATACTAAAATGAAACAAGAAATTTTCATCTTCATGGACTACTTTACAAAATGGAGTTTTTTTTTAAATTCATCATTGCTGTTTAAGAGTTTAAAAGACCAATAAAGAGGGCTCTTTCTTTTGTTTTTTTTTTCTCATTTTATCATCATTTGCTAACTCATTTATTTGCCTTTTTTCCAGAACTTTCTCATAGAAGCCAACCCTAGGCCTGTGTTCTAGTTGTTTAGCAAGAGGGGAGGTGGAAACAATTTATCCAACTACAAGATACATACTGTTAGGTACAAAGTGATTGAAGAAGACTGTCTTACAAGAGTATGGTGGTTTGAGGTAGAGGGGCACTAATAACATGACTAGGAAATGCCACAGTGTTATGTCACTAGAGGAATGAATTTTACCTACTTTTCCAAAGAAGAAATGACCCTCCCTGACAAAAGGAATTCCAGCATCCCTTCCTAGAAAAGCTTTTTAGGTAAAAATATAGACACACACATTTAAGAGACAGAGTTCTAGTCACCCACTACCACAACCAGGAGTTGGTGGACCTTGAAGGGCAGCAAAATTTTGTAGATATAAACTTGCAGGGATTCACTTCTTATAGGTGATGCTGGTTGTGCACAAAAAGAGCCAAGGATTCAAATAGTTGAGGGACTACAAGACAGTAAGAGACAAGAATGGGGGATAGAGCAGTAGCAGAACCCAAGGAGAGCCCCAGCTGGACCAGAACTAGTCCCTCAGTCATTAGGGGACTCCAGATGAAAGCCAAGTTCCTGAGAGGCCTAGACAGTATGTTTTGGGTAATTATTATTTACATCAGAAAGTCAGTTTTTTTATACAGTAAGGGTCAGTCATTCTCCACCTTCTTAAAGTATCATGTTAAAGAACCCCTTAGATATTATTACATATTAGACTGAGATACTTGGGCTAGGTAGACAGTTGTTCCAGACTCTATTGTGTAAAGACAACATTACTTTAATGAACCCTGCTTGTTAAAGCTTATTTCTGTCTATAATGCTATGATGTTCAAAGGCGCCAGGATAAATTAATGGTTGTCGCAGTAGTCATGGGCTCTCATTTTGGCTCTTGCTTCACCCACTTTCCTGGCAGCCATGGGCCTTAAATGAGGGCAAGTTTAATATTAGAGGCAAAGGTCATTTTCAATTAAGTCACTTTCATGTACCTGGGCAACACCAGAGACCTCCGACCCATCATTAGCCACAAAATCCCCGTGTCCTAAAGCAAGTTCATGGAGGGAGATGGAGCTAGGGGACAGCGAATAGGTGGCCTAGAAATGTCACTGGCTGACTGCAGTCTGAGCCTAGATGTGAACCTAGATTTCTCAAGTACTCAGCACTCCAACACATACATTGACTCCCGAAGGTGGTTATTCAGGTTGAAATTTCTCAGTCATTCCAGAGGTAGACCAGGTCCTGGCACATTGATCAATTTAGATTCTTCTCTACTATGCACAAAGAACATGAAATAATCTAAATCAGAGTAAAAATGTCTGCTGTCCTGAAGATGATGATTAATTCAGATGAGAATAATGAGTTAGTGCATTGCAACCTGAGTATATAAAAGGGAAGGATGGAGATGTGAATTTCTCAGGGGTGTGGAAGAAGTAAAGAGTAGAACTGGGGAAAATAGGGAATATGTTAAGTAGATAGAATGGCCAGAGTCTCCAGGGAGAATGAGTTCCCATGGAATCATGGCAGCAAATTAGGAATAGCCCAATTACAAGAGAAAAAAGCATTGCCCTGAAACACCGCGGTCAGGACACTGGCAGGGAGTCTGTAATTCTCCTGGCCATGGATGAGCTACAGGTTGAGTCAGGATGAAGCAAATAAGCAGTGTCAACATCAAGGATGTGAATTAGGTAGCTTTAAGTTAGTTAAGATATCATGGTAGGAAAAAATATTGACCAGAGAGATGAATTATCTTCTGTTATTTTTATTCAGCTTTTATATTCAGCTGGCGTGACAGCCAACCTTCAGAGATGTAGAGAGGAGCAGAAGCCCATGATTTGTGTTGATAGAGAGAATCTTAGAGCAAATGTGGATATGTGGGTTTTTTTAATTTTATTTTATTTTATTTTGAGGATCTGGAGGATGCATAGTCAATGAGGTTAATCAACAGGTGAGCTGGGCTTGGGCTATGTAGGAAGCAAGGGGATGAGTGAGTGAGGAAGGCTATTTTGAAGGGACTGCAAAACTAGGCTAGAAAGTTATGTTTAGTTGTTGAAGCAGGAAATGTAGGAAAGGGCATAAATCTATCACCATTCTTCTCATGTTTACATAATTTCTTCTTATGTAACTGCTAAAACATCTTAGAAAGTCAAGTTGCTACCATTTGAATGATGACAGAGGGACCAAACCAAAATACTTTTCAGTGGGGTTGCTGGGAACAAATACTTAGAGTCTCTGGAACCAAGAGATACTTTGTTCATTCATTCATTTATTAATTCAAATATTCATCCATTTATCTATTTTCTTATTTCACAAATGTTATTAAAAGCTTAGGTTCTACCAATTAGGTGGATTAATACAGCCCATTTTTCTAATTGATGGAATTGCCACAAACCATAAACTTAGATACCTTTTCTTTCTTTTTAAGTATAACAGCCAGCAGAAAGAAAGGGATGAAGATGGGGTGGAGACAGGCAAGGCATAGATTAGCTGGCTGAAACTAAGCACTGCCAGGCTGTGAGGTTTTACTAATATCCTTCTCAATTTTATAATCTGGTTCCACCTACTTTTCCAGCCTCACACCCAGACACCTCTCTGGTGTCAGTGCTCTAGCTGGCCCTGACTACTGGAGATAATATCATCACCATCAGTTATTGAGAACTTTGAATGTGCTGAGAAGTAAGCTAACTGCTTTAAGGTCAAGATCACATTTATCCTCTCACTCACTCTTATGTCTTTTAGACTGATAAGAAAATTGGGGTTTAGAGACTTTAAGTAAAAGCCCAAAGTTAGTCAGTTATGATGTTTCCTATAGTATTTGAAGTTTCTTCTGTCCACAGAAGAACACTTGCATTCACAGGAAGTCCACCCAAAAAGCTGAGTATGTATTATTCTTCTAAGACTACTGTAACAAAGTAACACAAACTAGGTAGCTTTGAACAACAGAAATTTATTGTCTCACAGCTCTGAACATCAGAAATTTGCAGTGAAAGTGTTGGCAGGGCCACAGTCCCTCTGAAGAAGTTAGGGAAGGATCTATTCCAGAACAGTCTCCTAGCTTCTGGTAGTTCCTTGGCTTGGGACAACTACACTCCAATCTTCACATGGTATTCTCCCTGTATGTCTGTGTCCAAATTTCCCCTTTTTATAAGGACACCAGCCATATTGGATAGGGGTCCACCCTACTTTAGTATGACTCTTCTTAACTACTTACATTTGCAAAGATCCTATTTCTAAATAAGCTCACATTCTGAGGTACTGAGGGTTAGAACTTCAATTTATGACCTTTGAAGAACACATTTCACCTCATAGCAGTTGTTGATTAAGATGATTCTCAACTGTTTTGTGGCCTATTTCTATAGTCTCCTAGCAGGACCACACATACCTTCCTACTACCTGTGTGGGGGAGAGGGAAAAGGGAGCAGTTCTGGGAGGCAAAAAGGGAGTGGAGGGGGTCAGGGAAGCTAAAATGATTCCTCTCTCTTACTTCTGAGCTTCATCCATCATATCAGGTTATGTCCCTTTCTCCTGAAGAGGATACAGGGGACTCCCTCTTGTTAAGACCCAGATGTCCTCTGTGTATACAGGTGACTTCTCCTTCATCAGGTGCAAACACCCAATGAAGAACTTCATGTTCAGGTCAAGGATCAATAGTGCAGAATGCCATCTCTATGGTGTCCTCCATGGGCCCTTAATTCCTACCAGGAGTCCATTGAGAGTTATTCAGGCCTTCAGTCAACATAGAGAGATGTGGCTCCTACTGTATGCAGGGTACAAGGAGGACATGCATCAGGGCCCTAGGGAACCCAAGGAGCTCCAAGACCAGGAAGAAGGTCCCTGATTGCAAAAGAGGACAAAGAAAACACTGATGTTTGTTTATTTCTTGGAGGATTAATGAAGGCTTTATAAGAGATATAGATCAGCTGGATCTTGGAGGGGAAATGGTGATGCTGAGAAGGGCTGAGGTGTACCATTAACAGTGGGGGTTGAGGCAAAACCCAGATTGTGCATAGTCTGGTTCAGGTAAAGGAGCTGTGGGATATTTCAAGTGGAAAAAATGGGGCAGTGATTTTGGAAAGGTGGATTGGAGGGGCTTAAATGACAAGTTAAAGAGTGTAGACTTAAAGAGTCTCCTTGAAAATGTTTCCTCCCCCATTTTTTCTTTTTCTTTTTCTAAGGAATGTGAACTTTGTGATAGGCAGATTAATGGCCCCCAAAATGTTCAGCCCCTCATTCCCAGCACCTGTGATTATGTTACTTGGTATGGTAAAAGGGATTCTTGCAGTTGTGATTAAAATTAAGGGCCTTAAAATGGGAAGGCTATCCTGGATTAATGGGATGGGCCCAATTTAATCACATCAGTCCTTAAAGTTGGAGAGTACTCTGGAGAACAGGGAGATGTCAGCATGTGAAGGACTTAGCTTTGAAGGTAGAGGAAAGAATACATGTTCTCTGTCTGTGCCTGGTTCCACATTGTTATTTGGTGGAACTTAAGTATAGCTGACATAGCCCTTCTTAGTACACAGTTTGGAACCAAGGGAGCCAGGCTCACATCCCATCCCAGCACTTGGTCCACTGCTCTGGGTTTCTTCTTCACACTCTTCCATCCTCTGGTGGTGATCCTGGTGATGGCCAGAGGATGCTGTGATTTGTATCACATCTCGCCTGAGTTGGTTTTAGGCAGGAATCAGCAATCAGACAGCATTGCCATTAGTTAACCATCTTCCATGGCATCAAGTGAAAATGTAATCCTTTCTAGCTTCTCCATGGAAGCCACCTCTGTCCACTCTTATGTCCTAAAAATAAGAGATTGTAATTGTTTTTTCTTAATTAAAAAAGAAAAAGAAAAAAAAAGAGATAATACAGCCCTCATCTGCAGTCTCATAAAAATCCAACAAAGGGGCCAGGCTGGGGAAGCCTAGAACATGTTAACCCTCAATCCTGCTGCCTGAGAGCCTCTAGTGCAGAGCACATGGGGGCTTTGTCTTCCTGGATTCTATCTATGGCATGTCAGTGAGACTCACCTCTTTCAGGGGCCAGCCTCTGTCCACAGCAGGCACGCCCTGGGTGGAATTTGAAAAGTGGGAAGCTACTCTAGTTGACACTTGCCCTCTTTATATTTGGTGCTCTCACAAGCTGTAAAGTCATTGTTCTTTGAAAAGAAATTGTTAAATTAAGTGGATAATATCAATAATGAAGGATTGCTTTCAAAGCCTGCATAAGCTTCACAGTTCAAGCAGGGAAGAAGATTCTATTTCAGAGAAATGCTATAAGCTATGACTCCTGTGTGTATTTACAAACATGACACAGCCAAGTTCTCAACTCTTAACTGACAATAAGATGAATAATTTCAGGGTAACCCGGATATTTACTGATGGTCAGTGGAGATAGAAATATCTTGTTTACATGGCTGATGTGACTCTAGGTGTCAGAAATTATAACCCCAACTTCTCTTTTGTTGCCAATGTCTGAAATTTCCTGTGTCTGCAGGTTCTTTTCTTTAAACAGTGGTCTCCATTTCATTGCTCATGCCTGTGTGTTGGATAGTTCACTGGGTCTTCTCATAAAGTTTTATTTCTGGGTCCTGGAATTAAACTACTGATTTGAAAATTTATTGCTTTGGCATTTCAAAAAATCACATGTATTCCTTATTCCCTATTTTTTTGTTAGACTAGTAAACATGGAAAAACTAAAATTTATTCATTACTTGGGAGAAAATAATTGTGAACATTTTATTCACTCAAATGCAAACTAACATAATTCAAGGCACAGAATTTTAAAGCCAGAAATCTGAACAAAATATTCCAGAATAAGAGACATAGCCCTTAACAGCACTTATAAGGTAGTATTTCCAAAATAAATAAATTGGAAATCAATCAAGCCTCTATATTCAATTACCATTGACTGGAAACCCAGCAGCCAGATGAACATGCTACCTCACAGCATAGAGTTCCCATTCACAAAATCCTACCAGGGGAAATTCAGTAAGACAAATGATCTGGCATGTTTAACAAATATGTTAGAGAAAGGATATCCAAAATGCCTAAGTAGTAGAATTTCAAATCAATTTACTTAGGGCATTTTGTAAACAGACTTAATCACTTGCAATGTGTAAACCTTAGTATAAAGATAGTTGGAAGTTTGAATATTGATAGGATATTTGATAATTTTAAGGAATTGTTAATTTTTAAAGTTGTAATATCAGTATGTGGTTATGTACTTTTAAA
>VMDR010034965.1:0-10912 GCA_007922815.1 Macrotus californicus | reverse complement strand
AATCTGATTATTTTCCCATTATATAAACTCACTTGATGAGCTCATATCCAGTAGAAATTTGCTTTTCATCAGGTAGTTTTTCAATACTATAAAATAACATCATAACACAATGAAAGCCTTTATATGTTTTCACCTGGTCCTTACAGTATCCCTCTGAGAGAATCAAACCAGGTACAGTTACTACTATTTTTTAGTGGGGATCTGAGACAAGAAATATTGAATAGCTTTATTCAAGGTCACATAGCTAGCTAATAAAACAGGCAACATTAGGATCATGGACAGAGGTCTTATGAGTTATAGTCCAGGTCTTTACCATTAGAATAGACTTTACTTGGAGCTACCTTTGACAAAAATAATACAGCATTTTTTTTCTTGTGACACACCCTTGATTTTTGATAATCATATTCTCTTACACTTGAACACTCTTACACAATTATTTTATGTAGAAATAAGATATGGACACCCATAGAACCCACATTAAAACAGATTACAGCTGCTAATATAATAATAATAATAATAATTATTATTATTATAATGCAGCAATATATATGGAATCTTGCTACAATTTAGGCAAGTTCTAAATGCTGTGTGTGCATTTAACTCTTTCAAGGGTTGTCCTGTTTTATAGTTAAGAACAGAGTTACTAAGAGGCTAAGCAAAATATCCTTTGGTCACACAGGTAATATAGTGAGGATGGAAGTTAAACTTAGGTGGTGACTTCACTCTCTAAGCTCTCAAGTGCTAAGAAATATAGCAAAAAGGAAAAAAAAAGGCAAACACTGAGTCTGGTAAAAAGAATGATCTTTGCATTACATTCATTTCATATTAGTCAGGAGTTAATTTTGAGATAACCTGAAGACCCAAGTGAGGACTCCGAAGGACCCAGGCTGTCTTCATCTTGCTGGTAGCCCTGATCTACCAGAAATTCCCACAGAGATAAGACAGAAAAAGAGTATTATTGCCAGAACACCGTTATAAATATTTATCTGGATTTTGGGAGGGAAGAAAAATCCCAGGGAAGCCTGCTTTTAGGACAGAGCAAGGAAAAAGAGCATTACAGATGTCTTTCATTAATTCATTTGGATTTATTAAGAATATAGACTATATCCCTAATAATATTTTCCTTGGAAAATTTTAAGGACTTCCACTTACCTTAGTGTTCATTAAGAATTAATACACATTTCAAGTTTATTATCAGAAAAGACATCAAGCTAGAGAAAATTCACTGTCTTCTACAGGCTTATATAAACTTTTCTGGCTCATGCACAATCCTGGCAACATGTAGTGTACTGTGATTATGAGAAGAAATGATATCTTGTCATCTATAAAAAATAAATACAAGTGTGATGGAGAAGACATTCTGGGTCATAGGATTTTTATGTGGAGAACAAGAGAAGATTATGACTTTTGTCATACTTTTTTGTAAGAGAAAATTTATTCTCAAAGTAGATGATTTATCTTGAAAAATATTCAAGTAGCTTTCTATAAAACTTATTTAATTTTAGCAATATATTGTTACACTTTGGGACCATTCTGGGGACAAGAGTTTTGACATGTCTCCAACCGTTCATTGTTTAAATGTTCCCTGAATTAAGAGTCCTCACTCCCAGGCTGCAGAAAGCACTCAATTTTGGAACAAAGAAGAAAAGTACACATAAGCCCTGGATGTAGGAATTGCTGGCCAGAAAACCAGATTGCTCCCAGGTGGGTCCTTGGACAGTCATGGCAGCAAGACAGTTAGAAGAAATTGTTAAGCATTACGACAAGCGTAACTACTCAACTGTATTATGTGCTTTACATGCCTGATTTTATTTGATCCCCCCAAAAGCCCTTTGGGGTAAGTATGGGATTCAGGTAGGCATGTGACTCACCAGGGGGTATGTGGTGCTTACTTAGAGTGGGACTCAAGGCCAACCTATGGTTCCAAAGTTTCTGCTCCTTTGATTCCTACACATTAAGAAACCTGAATAAACTAGGCTTTAAGTCACAAGCACCTCCTTTCATTTTTCAAGCGCGTCCTGAGCACTTCAGCTTAAAAGGTGACTGTGAGAATGTTGTAAAAATTACCAAGTTTCAGGAATGTTAAAAATATCAAAACAACAAGTATAATAGAGCATTCTGTAAATTGTAAAATGTCATGCGAATATTGATTTCTGTCACTGGCACTAGAGACTCTGCGATGACGACACTGAGTCTGCAGCCTGTCATCCACAAAGATCACTCTCGCGGGGGGCCTTGAAGGCTTTTTTCTACATTTTAGAGTTTGCCTCAACTGTGAAATTGCTGAGGCAGGCTTGGGAAAAGGGTTTGCACAGGAGTTTGTCTGACTCCCATTCTTGTGAGCTGCTGGTAAATGTAGGACCCTGTCGCGAGGCCACATCCATGTGTTCGCTGTCACCCAGTGGGGCCCACAAGCGTGTCTCAACCCTCTGCCCCTTCTTGCCTGTCACCCTGTCTTTTCACCAACTGTTCTCCTCACCCTGACAAAAACCAGCAAACTGAGCAAGAACAATTAAAGACAAGAAGAAAGAGACACTGGAGATGACAATAAAATTATGTCACACCCCTGTTTGGGAACTGCACTAAACTGTGCCCAGAGGAACCATCAGGAGTAGACACTGAATAATTTCTCCCAGGTAGTCAAAAGACCTTAATCTTACCTGCAGAAATGTTGCACTCTGGAAGCACAGGAGTCCTCATACGGGATGAAGCAAACAGAGCTCATGTCAGCTGCTGCAAGCAGTCTCTTAAATGATTTCGATTTGATGCATCCTCCCACACCTTTTGTGTGGGTGCCAGATGATGGAATCAACCATGGGAAGTTACCTGGCTTTCACCCATGTTGACATTACTGCAACATGTGACATAAATCCAGGGATTTCAACTCTCACAGTGGCCTAGAGTAAAAGTGTGACCCATGAAGAACATGTTTAAAGTAATTTATATGTGTAAGTCTGCCATTATCATCAGTCCTCTTGAGGGTACACTGAACTCTACATTAGGAGAACAGAAATAAGAAATAGTTTGTTAACTCAGTTAGGAAAATGTGAAACTCAGTTACTGACTCATCTAAACTTGATGATCAGCATACATTATTTTCCTCTAAGTTTTATTATGAAATTTCCCAGCACACTAGAACCTGAAGAAATAACACATCAGTGTTCAAGGAACTTATGCTTTAGACCAAACAAAATTGTTCAAGTTTTGCCATATTTGCTTTCTATCTTTTTTCTTTTGGAGAACCATTTAAAAGAAAGTTTGCAGATTTGACACAATGAAAGTAAGTATCCAGCTCTCATCTCTGAAGACGGAAGTTATCATACATAAGGAAAAGTACCAAATCCAATAAAACTAATATTAGTTCTATAATACTATGTAATATCAATCCCTACGCAAGTCTCCCCATTTGTCCCAATAATCCTATCAAGTTTCATATATTGCGTTTGGCTGTGTTATCTCTTTAATAACTTTCTGCCTAGACTAGCTCTGTCCTTCTCAAAAACATAAAAAGAAAATACATGCCACTGACCTTTTGAAAAGTGCAGGCCAAGTGTCTTATCCAATGTCCTATATTCTTTCTTTGTCGGACTGACTTTTCTCATGGTGCCATTTAACAGGACCTTTCTCTCCTGTATCTTCTGCAAACTTCAGTTAGATCCAGAGTCTTGATTATGTTCTAATTAAACATTTCTTTAGAAAGAAAATATCATACATACTATTGAACATTTCATATTATAACGTGTCACAAGGTCTGGTGTCAGATTCTTCTACTATTAAGATGCTAAATTTCGTCCCTCGGAGAAGGTGGAAACCACAAGCTTTCTTGATTGTAGACTGTACCTTTCAACAGTTACTAGTTGTTAGTTTGTGGGATGGCACTTGGGCACCCTGTATATTGCTTCCCACTATCTTTCAATTAATGACTTTAAGAAATATATAGACTCTTATTTTTTAGAGTAGTTTTAGCTTCACAGCAAAATGAATGGAAATCACAGAAAGTTCCTGCCCTACCACACCGATCGCCTCCACCACTTTCAACACCTGCACCAGATGGTACATTAGTTACAGTTAATGGGCCTACATTGTCACGTCATTATCACCCCAAGTCCACAGTTTACCTTAGGGTTTATTGCGGTCTTGAGTTTTGACAGATGTACAGTCTGGCACTATTATAGTATCATACAGGATAGTTTTACTGTCCTAAAAATCCTCTGTGTTCCACCCATTTGTCTCTTCCTCCCTCGGCCCCTGGCAACCACTGATTTTTTTTATATTATCTCCATAATTTCACTTTTCCCAGAATGTCATATAGTTGGAATTATACAGTGTTCAGCCTTTTTTCTTTTTCTTTTTATAACTATTTAGATTTTATTGAAAAAAATGTTTTGAGATTTGTTTTCCATCTGTGCAAACTAGTACAACAATTCACTGAACTTTGGGAGTAATCAAATGCTCTTTTACTTTTTGACACCTAGGTATCCTGAACTGAATTAATCACAATCATCAAATGTTTTTATTTTTTTAATTAATTTTTTTACTTTCCAATTATAGTTGACAGTCAATATTATTTTATATTAGCTTCAAGTATATAGCATAGTGATTAGACATTTATGTAATTTACAAAGTGATCCCCCTGATAAATCTAGTGCCCACTTGGCACCATACATAGTTATTATAATATTATTGATCATATTTTTCTATGCTGTACTTTATATCTTTTTAAAATATATTTTATTGATTATGCTATTACAGTTGTCCCATTTCCCCCCCTTTACTCCTCTCTGCCCTGCCCACCTCTTCCCACCCACATTCTCTCCCTTTAGTTCATGTCCATGGGTCATATATATGAGTTCTTTGGCTTCTACATTTCCTATACTATTCTTAACCTACCCCTGTCTATCTTCTACCTACCATTTATGCTACTTATTCCCTGTACCTTTTCCACCTCTCTCCCCACCCACTTCCCTGCTGATAACCCTCCTTGTGATCTCCATTTCTGTGATTCTGTTCTTGTTCTCGTTGTTTGCTTACTTCGTGTTTGTTTTTGTTTTAGGTTCAGTTGTTAATAACTGAGGTTTTTGTCATTCTACTGTTCGTATCTTTGATCTTTTTCTTAGATAAGTCCCTTTAACATTTCATATAATAAGGGCTTGGTGATGATGAACTCCTTGAACTTGAGCTTATCTGGGAAGCACTTTATCTGCCCTTCCATTCTAAATGATAGCTTTGCTGGATAGAGTAATCTTGGATGGAGGTCCATGCCTTTCATGACTTGAAATGCTTCTTTCCAGCCCCTTCTTGCCTGTAAGGTTTCTTTGGAGAAATCAGCTGACAGTCTGATGGGCACTCCTTTGTAGGTTACTGTCTCCTTTTCTCTTGCTGCTTTTACGATTCTCTCCTTATCTTTAATCTTGGATAATGTAATTATGATGTGCCTTGGTGTGATCCTTCTTGGGTCCAACCTCTTTGGGACTCTCTGAGCTTCCTGAACTCCCTGGAAGTCTATTTCCTTTTCCAGATTGGGGAAGTTCTCCTTCATTATTTGTTCAAATAAGTTTTCAATTTCTTGGCCTTCCTCTTCTCCTTCAGGTACCCCTATGATTCAGATATTGGAACATTTAAAGATGTCCTGGAGGTTCCTAAGCCTCTCCTCATTTTTCTGAATTTTTGTTTTTTTATTGTGTTCTGGTTGAACGTTTCTTTCTTCTTCCTTCTGGTCCACACTGTTGATTTGAGTCCCAGTTTCCTTCCCATCCCTGTTGGTTCCCTGTACATTTTCCTTCATTTCCCTTATTGTATCCTTCATTTGTTCATCTAATTTGTGACCAAGTTCAACCAATTCTGTGAGCATTCTGATTACCAGTGTTTTGAACTGTGCATCTGATAGGTTGGCTATCTCGTTGTCACTTAGTTGTATTTTTTCTGGCGCTTTGATCTGTTCTTTCACTTGGGCCATTTTTTTTTTTTTTTTTTTTTTTGTCTTGGCATGCCTGTCATGTAGTAAGGGATGGAGTCTTAGGTGTTCATCAGGGTGGAGCAACCCATGTTGCTGCATTGTGATGCTGTATGTGTGGAGGGGTCAGAGAGGGAACAATGCCACTTGCTCCTCTCTCTGCCAGTTTTCAGTCACTTCCCCTGCTATCCACAATCAAATTGGACCCTCCTGCTGCTGCTTCCTGGGTAGGTGGGCTTGTGTACATTCCAGAACCCTGTGGGTATCTCCAATGAAGTCTCCTGTGAGTCTGGGAGTTTCTCCCGCTACCTCAATCCCCACAGGAGTTTTCAATCAGAGGTCTGAGGCTTTATTTCCCTGTGCTGGAACCCTGGGTTGTGTGGTCTGTCTCACTCCCCGGTTGTTCTTTCCAGTTCATCTGCACGCAAATATGGTATCACCCAGTCTGAAATCCGCCACCTTGCTGGGTCCACCAGCCGCTGCCTTGCCACAAGTCCTCTCTGCCTGACTGCCCATCTCTACCCCTCCTACCAGTCTGGATGAATGTTTCTTCTTTAACTCCTTGGTTGTCAGACTTCCATATAATTCGATTTTCTGTCAGTTCTGGTTGTTTTTTGTTTTTAAATTTGCCGTTGTCCTTCTCTTGGTTGTGCAAGGAGACACAGTGTGTCTACACCTCCATCTTGGCCAGAAGTCTCTGTACTTTACATCTTCATGATTATTTTGTAGGTACCAGTTTGTACTTCTTAATCCCTTTACTTTTTTCACCTGGCAGCCCTCCCATCTGGCAACATCACTTTGTTCTCTGTATCTATGAATTTGTTTCTGTTCTGCATATTTGTTTATTTTGTTCTTTAGATTTCACATATAAGTGGATCAAATGGTATTTGTCTTTCTCTGACTTATTTCACTTAGTGTAATACCATCTAGGTCCATTCGTGTTGTAGGAAATGGTTAGATTTCATTCTTTATTATGGCTGAGAAATATTCCATCACATATATGTACCTCATCTTCCTATCCTCAGATTGGTGTCTTAGTAATATACATTTACATTTTCTCTATGTGTTTTCATGGCCTGAGAGCTCATTTGTTTTTGTACATGAGTAATATTCCATTGTCTGATGTACCTCAGTTTATGTATCCATTTACCTGTTGAAGGATATCTTAGTTGCATCTTAGTTGTCAAGTATAAGTGATACTGTTAAAAACATCTGTGTACAGGTTTTTGTGGGCATGGTTTCAAATCCTTTGGGTAAATACCAAGGAGTATGATTGCTGGATTGTGTAAGAGTATGTTTAATTTGTGAGAAACTGCCAAACATTTTTACAAAGTGGCTGTCCCAGCTTGCTTTCCCATCAGCTGTGAGTGAAAGTTCCTGTTGCACCACATCCTCCTCAATACTGAGTGTCATCATTGCTTTGTATTTTAGTCATTCTTAGGTGTGTGGTGTACCCAGTGATTTTAACATCCACTGATGACCCTTGCCCAAATTGATGATTATACTGGGGCTTGCAAAATGGTGATTTTCTTATTTACCATTCTTTCTACATATATTAATTGGGCTTTTTCTGTAACAGGAAATATTTTGCTTTAAAAACAGTCTCTCTTACAGTGGGGAATTCTAAAGAAAAGAATCACTCTCTCATCCCTGTGGATTTACCATGCTTTGCACTCCCCTGGGACTCGCAGAAAGCTACATGAAGACTGACGGTTACTGCATCATTTGTGTTTCCCATAAAACTTAGTCTAAGACCTTGCATATAACAAGTACTTAGAGAAGCCAGGAACTGCCTCTGCTTAGTGAGGGGGTCTCCTTCTTGCCTCTAACCATTGCTGACCAGAAGAGGGACAGCAAAGCAGGATCGGTTTTCTGTACTCCTTTTTCCACCTTTGTTATTGGTGGACTTTGCTCCTCTTGGAATGAATATACACCTTTGTGGGTGAGTTTCTCCACAGCTTTTGCTGCTGATGCAACTCTCATTTTTCTCTTGTGAGCTTCACCCATTGTGTCCCCTGCTAGTTTTTCACTAGGTTCTGCACCTCAGGGGCCAGTTTATACTTGTTACTCTGTCTCCTGTTGCCCATCAGTGGTTTCCTAACTGACTCTCCTCTAAGTTTCTGTAGGTCGTTTCCTCAAAAAGTAGCTGTTACGTCCTCCCCTGTAGAGGGCTCCTCTTTCTTGCATCATCCCAAGCTGCTTCTTTTGCTACACAAAGTCCTTGAGGCTCAATTTTGGGAAGCTCAAAAAAAGGTTTATCACCTAAATTCATGCCTCAGTTACAGCCTTTAAAGCCCTGTTTTGAAACTCAAAGCCTTGGATTGGACCGACTCTTTATTGTTCTGGTGAAGGATTATTTTCTCCTCCTTTGTTTGGGCAATAAACCTGGAGGCATGGAACCTCCCACCTAGGATGTTGCCTGGGGAGTTTGTCAGTTACAGCCACTGGGATCAGAGAGTGTCAGTGGGCCAAGGCTCCAGACTCAAAGAGCAGCAGAACAAATGCCTGCAGATTGAACTCTTACCTTTCCCTTGTTCCTGCAAAGTGATACTACAGAAGCAATGCTGTAGGAGGAGAGATTGCATATGAAGAAAATTCCAGAGGCAACATTATTAAAGACTCATTATGAGGACCCTTGCCCTAGCACTGGGGGAGGGATACAGAAGATGAAGTATTAGAGGGCAGAAAAGTTCCGAGAGAGGATAAGTCCAAACCCAGCTGAGCCTGTTCTGTCAAAGAGGAGCCAACATCCCTGAGAACTCCACTGTCTTTCCACCCCACACAGTGGGTGCTCTCAGTGGCTGGGTTAGAGTTCAGTGTCCTTAATTAGGGAAGGGTTGGAATCTGGATCTATGGCGATTGAAATTTAAATTGTAATTGATATCAAATCAAATAAAAAAAATACAGTGGCACCTCAGTACTCATCATTAATTTGCTCTAGAACTTGTGTGAGTGCCAAAACTGATGAGTACAAAATGATGAAGCATTTTCTGTTGTGGGGCAGCGTAGTGACTTATACAAGTTCTAGCAAGTGCAATGAGTCCTGAGCAAGCATTGAGTGCTGAAACATTTTTTTCTCATCATAATGAAACAAGTACAAAGTTTGATGAGTTCTGAAGCTTAGTACTGAGGCATGACTGTATTCAGTTCTCAGGTTGTAGCAGCCACTTTTAAAATGTTTGATCACTGCATGTGCTCATGGTACTATATGGGTTACAGAGATAGGACAGGTTTTGGGTCTTTTAAACCCATGGAAGACCTGCCAAATGGGAATAGGGCAAGCTGTTGAGGAAGACTGTAATTGCCCAGAGAAAAGGCTGCTTCTGATATTAAGCAATTTTAGCAATACAAGATTTCTTGGGATTTTTTTCTTTTTGACATTTTTCTTAGGCTTTAGCTCTGTTCTGTTCCTGAATTTGTTCTTTGATTAAAACTTAGTTTACGCATCCCCTACATATATTCGTGACCAAACATAATGCCTCAGTCTTGCCAATAAACTTTTTTCAATTAAAAATAACCTTTTTATGCAAACTGTTTTTAGGAAAGCAGCTACTTTTTCATTGTGAATTAGTAAAGATGGACAATAAAACAACTATATTCCCAAAACCCAAAGTTTACCACTGTTAACACTTCCATGTATTGGGTTGCCCAAAAAGATCATCTGTTTTTTCCATACAATGGCTCTAGTAGTGCTTAGTTGTCTTTAACTTCATTTGACACAATTTTGTTAGATCATATTGTGAAAGCTGTCATATCAGCATGCATTTAATAAAACTTATCAAAATTGGTGAATTTTTGTATAGCCATTTTAATATTGAAATGGAAGAAAATATGTAACATTTTTGGCATATTATGCTTTATTATTTCAAGAAAGGTAAAAACACAGCTGAAATGCAAAAAAAAAAAGATTTGTGCAGTGCATGGAGAAGGTGCTGTGACTGATTGAACATGTCAAAAGTAGTTTGTGAAGTTCTGTGCTGGAGATTTCTTGCTGGATGATGGTCCACGATCAGGTAGACCAGTTGAAATTGATAGTGATCAAATCGAGACCATGAGAACAATCAACCTTATACCATGTGGGAGACAGCCAACATACTCAAAATATCCAACTCAGTTAAGTTATTGGTGAAAAAGAAAAATGTGTCTTTTATTTTACAGTAAAAAGCATGAAGACTTTTTTGGTCAACCCAATATTATAAATGTTGATGTGTGTATTATCTCTATCTGTCTTTCCCACCTCTCTCCCTTCCTCTCACACACATACACACACAGAACATACACATAAATATCTTACTACAAAGTGTTTTGTAACTTGCTTTTTAGGTTAACCTCCAACTTTGCATGTCAAAATTTTACACCCCGTCCATAACTGAATTTCTCCAATTGACACTCAAATATCTTTTTCAGAAGCTTTTCAAGATTGAAATCCAATCCAGAAGCATGCACTACATCTGTTGCTTTGTGCTTGAGTTCCTTTTAACTAGCACGGTTTCTGTACTGGTGAAGAATCATTAATGCTTGATATTACAGTTGACAAAGCCTGACATTTCACTTCCTTATGTCAACAAAGGCAAGGTGGCCTTCCCACCTTGAATTTGGCCATCTGTTTGGATCTGGATGGTGGGCTGCAAGAGAGATATGGAGGAGGGCCACTGCCTTGGCCCAAGGTTGACATACACTCACAGGTCTTTGGCCAGACTGGTTACATGGTCCTAACCTAACAGCAAGGGAATTTGGAAACTATAGGGGAGCACCAGAAATTGTAGTCTTCATGTCCCTGCCATAAACTCCTTTATTTTCAAACTCCTGACACTGACATGTGGAAGAGGCTCAGGTGCTATCCTGTACGCTGTCACATCTTTGAATTTTTCTGGTTGCTTCTTCACGATACAATTTAGCTTGTTCTTGTATATTTCTCCTATATTTCTTATAAACTAGAGGTTAGATGTAAAAGCTTAA
>VMDR010034964.1:0-10914 GCA_007922815.1 Macrotus californicus | reverse complement strand
AAATCATGGAAGGCAAGGACCTACATCCAAGATTACTCTATCCAGCAAAGCTATCATTTAGAATGGAAGGGCAGATGAAGTACTTTCCAGAAAAGGTCAAGTTAAAGGGGTTCATTGTTACCAAGCCCTTATTATATGAAATGTTAAAGGGATTTATCTAAGAAAAAGAAGATAAAAAATATTAACATGAAATGACAACAAACTCACAAGATCAACAACAGAACCTAATAAACAAAAACAAAATCAAACTAAGCAACAACTAGAACAGGAACAGATTCACAGAAATAGAGAGCACATGGAGGGTTATCAGCAGGGTAGGGGAGGGAGAGAATGTGAAAAAAGGTACAGGGAATAAGAAGCATAAATGGTAGGTACAAAATAGACAGGAGAGGTTAAAAATAGTGTGGGAAATGGAGAAGCCAAAGAACTTATATGTGTGACCCATGGACATAAACTAAGGTGGGGGAATGATGATGGGAGGGGGGTACAGTGTGGAGGTGAATAAAAAGGTGAAAAAATGGGATAATTCTAATAGCATAATCAATAAAATATATTAAAAAACAAAAATAAACTTAAAGCTATGTCATACTAATTTCTTACACAAAATTATTTTCTAATAATTTTCATATTCTGAATCACATTGTTTTATTCATTTGTTTTCTTGATTGTGTCATTTGTTTATTATTTTCAATAAATTATTTCTTCATAGTTTTATGCCTATTGAACTATTATAAATCTGATAATATAATTGGTAGAGATTGTTTGAGTAAAAGTAATCTAGATTAAATATAATCATATCCTTGCCCTGGCTGGGTTGTTCAGTTCATTGGAGCATTGTCTCATACACCAAAAATTGTGGGTTCAGTCCCTGTTCAGGGTGTGTTAGAGAGGCAACTGATTGATGTTCTCTCTCACACTGATGTTTTTCTCTCTCTCTCTCTCTTCCTCTCTCTTTATAATCAATAAACATGTCCTTGAGTAAGAATTTTAAAAAGTAACAATCATATCCTTGTTTTGGTCTGGTTGATTTGGGTTATAAAACGTTATACTCAACTCTAACAGCTTAAAACAATGTTCTCATTGTTAAGGCTAGGCAGTTAGCTCTTCTATTGTTCAGAAGGAGCAGTTTTAAAACAATCTGGGCTCACAGGATGAGATAATTTAAGGATTAACCTAAAGAAATATAGTCAGTGCCAGAATATAATTATTATGGTGTTATAAATACAGTGTTGCAGTGATGATGAACGTCCATGGAGATTTTGTGCAGATATTCAAAATACTGTTACGGTTTGAGGGAATCTCTGCCCACAAGCAAAATAGTTTTGTCATCACTTGGTTCTTTCAAAATACTTCACCAGATAATGGGGCTTTAGCAACAGAAGATAAATTGTAAAGAAAGTCCAGGACAAAGTTTACATTATTATATTGCTTTTGCCCTTGTATTTCTTGCAACTGCACTATTCTACATGTTTAATGTCCTTTTTTAGGTCAACGCATCCATAGAACATTGCATGAAGAGACAGTGATATATTGAGTGGTATTGCTGTTCGTGTGAATGGACTGACTATAATGTAATATTATAAATGAGCATCTTAGAAACATTAACCAGTCTGCTATTGATAGATATGAAGATGAAGATGTGGAATTAAAACAAATCTCGTCACACATAAGTAACCGATCGTGTGTAACAGAAAAGTGTCTGTTTAGAACCAAATAGTAACTGTATTTTAGCCTCAGTACAAAGACCAAAAGGATAAAGAGTCAAATATTAATGAAATGCATCTCCCCGATTATTTTGTTATAGACAGTCATCTCCTGAAGTACTCAATTTCTTTCAGTGGTTTTAAAGAAATACAGTTACAAAACTCCAACTACTGAGTTGTAGTAAATCATGTTATTTTTTCACAAATAATATCCTTCTTCTTCGTAAAGCTTGTTTTAAAGCTTATCGTGTAATTGTGCATTGATCAGAATCATCAATGTGTGGATTTCTTTTTTATTTTAAAAAAATAATGCGACTGCTCACACTATTTATACATTATTCATGAGCTACAATTTTAATTTTTAACTTTACTGCAATTAATGCAATTTGCATCAATATTGCAATTAATATGTTCATCAAATAACCAAATATGTGTATATTTAAAATTTTATCTTATGCAACATCAGGGAACTCTGGTAAAACAAATATGGATGTTAATGGATTAAATGACTGAATTCAACGATATTGTTTCCCATGAACTCTAAGACAACACAAGCAACGTAAGTTCGATGTGGACAAATTAGGAAGGAAGTGACACAGATGATTAACATCACAAGAGTTGAAACATAAGCCAGGGAAAAGACTGTGATGATTGTTGATTTGTGAGTGACACTAAAGACCTTTAAATAAAAGAATTCTTAACAAAATTAGTTATATGTCCTTTTAAAGAGCCTATACAATGGAGAAGAGATTATGTAATAAGTTATCACAGAAAGTGAATAAAAAACTTAAATACATTAGAAACCCTAAACCAGATGTGCCCTTGAAACTGAAAGCTAAAGGGTGCAAGCACCATTATAAACATTATAAAACAAGATCTATCTTTATTCTACATATTCACTTTGTGGCCTGTGAATAATGTTTATTCACTACTAAACACAAAGGCTAGTAACAACACCCACACTATGGGGTCCAGTGTCAAAATTGTGTTGCAAATAAATAGTTCTACCCACAAACACAGAAAAAAGAGTCAGGAAATATCAACCAACCATGTAATTTTTCATTCTAGTTAGTGATGAAAATGACAAAAATATTCTTGAACGTTAGCAGGAAAACTGTAAACCAAGTTACATATGCAAATTTTATTTTGTTTTAGTTCCATTAAATCTTTTTCAATTTCTTTAACTTTGTGTGTGTTTCATTAATGGATCTTAAAGTTAAAATAAAAACCCAGGTTTTCCTGTTTCCTATTATTATCATCTAATTCATATTTTCTTTTGTTTTCCACAATATTACCATAGATTATTCTAGTAGATATTTCCCCCACTTTATAAGATGTGTTTTTTAATGACATACAATGTAAATATGACATTTTGTGTTCCACTCTTGAAATTTTGGTGGAAGGAGATGAAATTGTAATAAATCAATTGAGCTAGCATAAAATATCTGGATGGAATATAGTTATGCTGAAGAATAGCCTGATAATATCCATCTTTTTATCTGTTGCCTCCGACTTAAGTTCATGCAATTCCTGTATGCATAACCTAAATGTACAGCATAGAATTTGGATATACTTCGAAGCAGAGAGAACCCTAGGAGTCTTTGCTATGGATGGGTTAGAATAAAGAGCCACTATTAATATTTCACTCTTCCACTTTTTTTAAGTTAGGCCGGGACATATTTGACACAGACAATTATGAGAAAAACAGTCCTTCAGTCAGCTTATCAATATTAACTCTGCCTCTTTCTCCACGTGCCTTTCCATCACATGCTTGTCACCTTCCTTCTTTCCTTCAATCTTTCCTCCCGTTACTTCCATCCGTGTTAGCACCACGTTGGCACTAGGAAAGTGCAACACAATTATATTGGAGGCATGAAGAAAATCCATTCAAATGCCTTGTTTCCTCAACTCAAGCTGAAGTTGGATGTCTATTACCAGGTTCAATGACAGAGTATAGACTCATGAGTAAATACGAGTCTATAAAATTAAACAAGCCTGCAGACAAACAAGCAACACCGAATTGCCAGATCCTGCATCTCTCCATTGTAGTGAAGAGGTGAATACTTCCGGTGGAGGTCTTTCTTGCTCATCTCTGCCTAGCTGATGTGCAATTTGATTAGTGGCATTAACTTTATTTAATAAACCAATTGTTAGCAATGTTTGTCCTTAGCAACAAATGATGAGTTCTCAGTTAGGCAATAGGTTTTTGTAAACTTAGGAAAAAAATGATAGCAGTGGTATCATGTTAGCTCAAGGATATGGTTGCCAGTTGATAAATGACAGTCCTTTATCCTCCACTGACACCATAGGTCGTTTTCATAAGAAAAAAGTATAAAGCCTTATTTACAAACACCACAGTAGAACATGTTCACTGTAAATATCACCTTAGTTTGTGTTTGCTTCCCTCTTTAATAACACATTCTTAACATCTACAACCTTTTAGAATGAAAGCGTTGAACCTAGGTCTGAAGAATAATTTATAAATAGAAAAAGAGGTATTTTTAAGATCATATTTATTTGGTTTTAGAGAGAGGAGAAGGGAGGGAGAAAAACATGGAGAGAACATCAATATGAGAGAGAAACAGATCAGGTTGCCTCCTGCAAGTGCCCTGACAAGGGATCAAACTTGGAACCAAGCATGTGTCCTGGCTGGGAATCGAACTGGCAGCCTTTTGCTTTGTGGTACGATGCCCAACCGACTGAGCTGCACCAGTCAGGGCCTGAAGGCATTTTATGGCATCACTGCATATCAGACACATAGTGAAGAGCCTATGGGATAATACTCATTTTTTAGAGGTTCTGTGGAAAGAGAAGGAAGATAGAAGGAGAAGCAGTGATCTGCCACACTGGAAATTCTGTACATCGAAGCTGACAGTGATGTGACTGAAGGCCAAATTCAGCACTGTTGGTGACACAAACACTACCTCAGCAGTGGTGACATGACCCAGATAGAGCAGGAGCTAACCTCGGTATGCTCTCTGTCTTATCATTAGCTCTCCTTTCAAAGAGCAATTTTTGAAATAGAGGATGGGCAAAATATATAATAGGACTTTTGATTAAGTCTACTAATCACCAAAAGCAAAAGATCAATATACTACCTGTTTGGGTAAAAATTTTTAAAAGGTCAACAAATTGTTAGCTGTACTTTTAAATCGTTGAGAAAAATCTTGATTAATCTTCTGGAAACAGATATTATTTTACCTGTTACTTATTCTCCCTTTCTGACTGATTTGACTGAATTTTGGCACTCTGTTTGGTTTGGTCTTAGCATGAGTACACTGCTTTCTAAGCCTCTTGACCTTGGGCTGGGCCATATGGGGCTCCCTTTGACTATTGACACTTGGTGATCTCTGGCAATGTGCCATTTTTGAATCCACGTCTTGTGAAGTTTCACATGGTTCTGTGTCCTGTTGTGCTTTTGTCATTGTTATGAGAAGCCATGTGTTGTCATTTTCTTTGATGCAAGTACAAATACTTGGTGATAATTCAGCAGTGTGTTCTCCAAGCCAACATAAATCTAAACTTGGAAGTTCTATTTCCCTTAAAAATTCACTAAAATATTTTAGTAACTCTCCCCACCCCACCCTAGATATGATTTATCTGGAAAAATTATCTTAAAATTTGATTGTTTGTCTCAAGACACTTAAAACACTGGTCAACACTGCACTTTTTTTTTTTACCTACTCATATTTTATCGTCTTAGAGAGAAGGATGCTATTGAGTCACCTTTGTATGACACTGAAGTAAGTGGTTGCTGACAGTCCCATACAGCCTCCTTGGTCTCCACTACGCCATGGCAAACACTGATGAGATTGTTGACTTGAGCTTCTAGTTCAGTGTGTATCCAAAGTCTAAACAACTCATAAAGAAGTAGATCTGCGTTCTCTCAGCAGCACAGCCGCTGTGCCTGGGAACCCAGCAGCCCAGCGATTGACATACAGTCTGTATCTCTAGGGGAAAAGAAACCAGATCACTTAAGTCAAGACAAAAATTGTGTCAGGTTAGTAAAAAATGAGATAATGTTGCCTATGTGTTTTGAACATCTAGTGAGGCAAGATACCAAAGACAAACTTGGATATAAAACTAGTGTAATATCAGTATCACCGATCCAGACAAGAATTTATTTAGTTATGCTGCATATAAAGAAAGATTGCTTGCTGTTCTATGGTGTACTACTGTCATTGCTATTGATTAGAACAAGTAGATTTAGATAACTTGCTGAAGGGATAGACTTAAAATAATCAATTTCAATACCATTTTTATTTTAGAAGAAATCTGGACAAGATATAATCCAGAGCATTGCTTTTGAGTAGATAGGCCTTCATGAATTCCTGCAAAAAATAATTTTTAATAGAAATGGAAACAGAAGAAAGTGAGTGTAATAAAGAAGGTATGTGTGTGATATAACAAAACTCTGTGTATTTCTAATAATACATTATTCTTGCCAAATTCTTTCCATCTACCCATAACACGCCAAAGATCTAAAATTATCATGCACAGTAGGACTTATATTATAAATACTTGAGACCAAATTCTAGTAATTGAATTGGAATACCATGTTCAGATGTAATTGGGTGACCTTATCGGCCATTGTCACCCAAGGGACTGGCACTATGTTGGTTACACAAGCCAAGTTTTACTTCTTTGTGCCAGTCAGAGATGACTTAGCATGAGGTCCATCTCATGCAAATTTCAAATTTTATTTCATTCAAAGACTGAACACCAAAAAGTAGAGCTTATAAAAAAAGTATAAAAACAAATTTAAACTTATACTAATTATGCTCAAGGAAACAACTATGGACACTATCCCCAAATAAGGAAAATATAGAAGTTTTTGAAGGTGGTAAATTATTTTCAAAAAATTTTAACTTTATTGTTAATTGACACTTTTACAAATGTACCCATTTCCCCTCTTTTGCTCACCTCCTTCCATTTCCCACCCCCCTTCCCTCTGGCCGTCCCCACACTGTCGTCTGTGTCCATGGGTCATGCACGTATGTTCTTTGGCTAATCCCTTCACCTTCTTTCATCCAGGCCCCTCCCCTCTGACAGCTGTCAGTCTGTCCCATGTGTCTATGCTCTGTTTTTATTTTGTTTGTCACTTTATTTGTTGTTATCTATTGTTCATTAGTTCCATATATAAGCGAGAACATATAGTGCTAAATTTTAATGCTTTTTTTAAAGAAGTAAAAACATATCTGGATTCACTTTATCTGGTTCTTGTTGAAACTCTTTAGTCTTCAAGAAAAGTTCTACAGAAAACTGAGATTTCATAGGGGTCTAGAGGACCAGAGGATGTGTTCAAGAAAGCCACAGGCCTAGATTTTTTGGCCCCTGAGCTCAGGGGGATTTCAGCCTATGTCCATGGAATTAATGGACTTACCAACCACCTTGTCACCGAGAAGTAGCTGTCCTGATGCAGTGGCTTGCTGCAGACTAAAAGTATGGCAAAGGTTGGGAAACGATATTGAAAGGATGGGGATTTCCCTTACAGGAAGCATTTTATGTTCTGAATTAGACATCATAATATGACCCTTTCATGCCCATAGTCAGAATCCCAGAATCATAAAATCAAGGAGTGATCACGGGAGTCGCTTCTCTCACTACTCTCCATAACCAGCCACTCAAAGAATGTTTGTTTTCCGTCTGGAAACTTTGAGCTCTGTTTGTAAAGTGAACTTGGTTTTCAAGGGGAAAATGCTTTCTTCATGAGGGGGCAACACTCACTGAATGGGTTGAATTGGAAAACAAGCTTTCCTCCTGGCCATTCTGGCCTCTACATCCACTGAACAAACAGACAGAAAAAGTTACTCTAGTGGCTGAGGAGACTGACAGCGATTACCAACAGACAGCTGTTTTTCTTCCACACAGTGGGGACTCAGAGGACTCAATACTTTTAAGAAGACAGCTTTGTAACACTTTTACGCACAATAGTGAAGGTAATTGAAAAAGTAGAACAACCAAAAAAGAACTATTGAGGACTCAAATCCTTCAAAAATGAATGCTTTGAGTTCTCACACTTGATAAAGAATACCATCTAACCGCTGTTGTGGCTGAAAGCAAATACAATATGGAATAGGCAGCAGAAGAATAAATTCGCAGAAATCAAATATAGCCTTAGGATCAATTACAGAAGTGAAGACTATGGTAGCTCTGCATATATTTTCTTTGCTTATTACTTGTGTAACCTTTTTTTCTGTGTGCACATTACCTGTTTTTATCTCTCTTCCCCTTATTGTTTTATGTACAGCTATTGCAGGTTGACCTTACATTTTTCCTTTGGTAATCTATAGTCAGTGACATGGAGGCTGAATTTGAGTGGTAACTGACTAATACAGCTGGGGATGGATACAATGGCAGCAAGGATTTTGTGTTCCCTCATTTGGGTGGGGGGGAGATAAGAACTTCATCCCTTCTACAAAGAATAATTACATATGTTAGGTGTAGACTTGAAGCTGTTTCTGTTGTTTTATGAAAGCTTAAACATTTGTGTAAAGCTACATATGGAATGTGAGTAGCCATTAATGTAGACTGTGAGAGTTGTGGATTTATTGACTGTTAGCTACATATCAATACTTTCTTCCTTTGTGATGTTATTCTAGACCTGGACATGGCATTCCCAGGCCAGCTGATGCTGAAGTTAAGCTTTGTCAAGAGAGGGTGCTAGAGAGATATTGCACAACTAAGGCAGGGTAAAGGGTTGAGCTGTTTTTGGCCTAACAAGTGGTGGATTGGAATGTGGAGGACTGGTTGTGTTAACATCAGAGGCTCTCTCATGAGTCACCTGAAGCTCAAACACTCTGGTGAGGTTCTTTGCTACTCGGTGGGCTGCTGCTGTGGGCCAGCTACAGCTTAAACACACAAGTTTCTCCACCGCCTGGAGGGTTGAATCATACCCTTCAGCAAATGTACTTACCACAGCAGTCTGAGTGTCTTTCCCCACAGAGATCTAAATCCCAGACTTTGAGTCTGACCCCTAGCTTGAGTTTCTAAGTTCTTTTTCGATTCTTTTTTCCTCAGCCATATAGAGAACAAAAACTGTATACATTTACTATGTCTGCACATTTTGCAATCCCTTTTACCAATGAACAATTCTTAATATTAAATTTCTCATGTTCATACTATTAGTATGGTTTCTGTTTTCTGACTTGAACCTAATACAACCAACTTTGTTTGTTACACCTTGATTTTCTAATTACTCCTGACATTTATTTCCCTTTTTTCTATTTCTATCATTCCATTTCAATTATTGTCCTTAAAATAACATTTTAAAGCTTGAGCAATAATGATATTTGCAGAGTAGTATGTTTTTAATTTTTAAAGCATTTTATTTTTATTTATTTTTTTAAAGATTATTTATTTATTTCTAGAGAGAGGGGAAGGGAGGGAGAAGGAGAGGGAGGGAAACATTAATGTGTGGCTGCCTTTCACAAGCCCCTCAACTGGGGACCTGGCCCGCAACCCAGGCATGGGCCCTGACTGGGAATAGAACTAGCGACCTTTTGCTTCGCAGTCCGGTGCGCAATCCACTGAGCCGCACCAGCCAGGGCTGCTTTAATTTTTAAAGAAAGATAAATGAAGGGTTTTTTAATAAGGAAAAATAGCATTTTTTAAAAAAATGTTAGCTATATTCATTTTCTTGTGCTAAGCAAGTCTTTGGCTATTAGGATTCTTGAGCCAGTATCAAAGTCCAGATTTAAAGAACTGGACGGATCTTTGTATCTAATTGTCATTTCTCCAACTCCAGAAGAGTTATATCAGATCCCTCTGATATAGAGAGAAAGTATCAAACTATTAATTCCTATGATTTTAGAAAGTAAATTTTAGCTCAGTGTGATCAATTGTTCATGGAGAACTTCAGGAAGAAGAAATATTAAGCTATCTATACAATTTAGAACAGAAGGTAAAGGAGAAGACATCACCTGGTCACTGTGAGTCACATGATGCCTCCATGTTCAGCCCATGGAAGAGGTCCAAACGGTAACCCTAAATCAGGGCACACAGTCAAACCCCAAGCCAGAAAGACAGAACTGTCATTGAGCAATAACTAGCTTGTTCCTATTCATTGTCTAGGCATATGATTTTTGTTTTGATACTTCTATTCTCAATTTATTAACACAATCAGCCAAAAAGTGTGGTCTATCTTAAAATGCTGGAATTTCACAATGAAGTTACCAAGGCAGGAAAATATGCTATATTATAAAAAGAACCTCCTTAATTATCTTGGAGAGAATTTTACTTTTATTGTTGTTTATATTGAATAGGCAATATACAGAATTAAACAAAAATACACTGATTTATCAAGTGGAGAGTACACTACTAATATTGGCTTTCCCAATGATGCCAGTGTACTTTGAGGTAGTAATCAGGCTTTACATTATGATAGAATAAGTAGATAGTATTTTAAAACTAATTTTATAAGTAATAGTCTTTATTAATATTTAATCACAGTAAATGTGATAAAATCCCTTTTTGCCTTTGTAGACTTGCATTTTTAGGTTACTTAGTTAGACCTTAAGATGAAGATATTTTACTTCCTTTAGATGCCACCAGATGAAGACCTGTAAAACAGATGGAGGGCACAACCTGGGATGGAACCTTGTGGAGACAGATTTGTCATCAAATCTCTACAAATCAAATTTTACCACTTCATGTGGTGAACACCTGTGGCTGCTTGATAATGTACGTTGCTGCCACACAAGACTTTATAACCCTGTAAATGCCTATTTTGTTATATTTGTAATGTGCCTTAAAACAATAGTAAAATAAAGGGACTGGAGTATCATAGGGAGATAATGTCCACAGGGGGTGCACAAGATGATTTAACAAGACCTCTTCCTGCTAAAATCCCTATGCTTTATATTCTAGCTGTATGTACCTCAGGGGTGAAAATGGGCATTTGCCATTAAAAATTGATTTCCTCAGTTTCTTATGATTAGAAACACACCTGTTCAAAGTAACTTCATGATGATAGACTGCATAAATTTTGTGCCTTTTTTTCTCATATACCCTGTATTTTGTCTAGATCAGGAGCTGGTCTATTGACAACTGATTCTCAAAACAGCAAGTTCTCCAAGGGGTGGGATTTCAGATATTTGTTATATAGTCTCAGCTTACATTTAAAAAAAAAATTGAGACTTTGAATGATCATATCCATGCCTGGATGCTTTTGTACTTTAAGAACAGTCTGATCTCTGAATATAAACTATTA
>VMDR010034963.1:0-10911 GCA_007922815.1 Macrotus californicus | reverse complement strand
AAAAATCCCAATTCCTTGTCTCTCGATAAATGTCATAATTGGGCACAAATGTATTATTGTTAAATCATAAGAATAATGAAGAAAATGGTGATTTGCATTGTGTTTACTTAACAGCAATTTGAAACAAATCCAGCCTATCAATGACTTGATCATTTACTTTAAAATCTAAGTCAGAGGATCTAAAAATCACTCGTTGGCTGTATCCTCATGACCACCAAGAGTGAAGATAGCTTTGGAATCACTAAATAACCTTTTCATATATTCTATTCTCACTTTTAATAGTCTGAGTTCTTTATATGGCCATACATATAAGACATGTATATGCATAATTTCTTTAACATATTTTTCAAAAGTGCCTCTTAGGTCTAACACAGAATGCATGGTATTTAACTAACCCACAGGGTAAGTCTTTTCTGTCATGATGTCAGGGCAGGTGGGAAGAGTGGGTAACAATGCTATTGTTCTTGCTGTCATTTTATATCCGAAACTTGGAGATTTCAACCCAGGGACTATATAGCTTGCCCTTTTGGGCAAATGGCTGGATCATAAGGAGTTAACGTATTTAAGACTTGAAAGAGAAAAATGTTCCCAGCAAAAAAGGCTTACAGCAAAATAATGAGTGCCAAGGTTGAAGCTGCTCTTTCTTGCTTTAGTGCTAGAGCTGCATTATTCACAACTGCCAATCAGCTAATCTGAAAAGAATTTGTTCTTTACTGCATTTCCCCTTTATTGCTCCCACCCCACTGGTCTGGTGTACATTGCCTCCAGCTAGGAGGGTTTAGAAATAGCTCCTAAACAGACAACAAATGAGGGCCCGGACGCTGCGGAGAGAAAGAGCTTTTGCTCACCTCCATTTCCTTTTCCCATTTAGCCTTTGCTCCTGCAGTCCTGAAAAGCTCGGGCTATTGCACAAGGAGAAATTGCCTGTCAATTTCTGAAAATTCAACACTGAGTTTTTACTGAAGAATCGGGGAACAGGACTGGTTGTCGCTCCCTAAGATATTGGTGGTGGAAAAAAAACAAAACTGTTAACTTCATGGGAAATGAATTTTAACAAATTCTCTGGACACTACCTAACCTAAGCACCATTCCATGCGAAGTGAGGGAAGCAGACATCAGGATTTATGGTTGAAAACAGAAAGCCCTACAGAGGAAGGTGGGGTTCATGTTCTGCACACTACCCCTAGACTGACATTGGGAATGCTCGTCATGCTACTATGCCACGTGTGTACATGCATGCATTAGCAATGTTTGTAGCATAAAAATAGACGTACGAATATGTATAAATACTTGGAGAAGTATCTTTTAACCAAGCAAGGAGCAGTATCTTGGCAAATCCTATTAACGCCCGAGGGTCCTTTTCTTCCCTTTGGTACATTTATGAAGCATTAGTTAAGGATGTGGGAAATTATGTAGGTCTGTTGAGGAGTAATTATCACTCAATGCATTAGCAGTGAAAAAAATCAGAAATCAGTGCCAGATTTCTACACTTCCAAAGCAAAGCTAAATATTCTCCCAGATTGAGTCAAATGGCCTTTGTTAATTTCTTGCACTAATTCACCACATGGCAATGCTGAAGTGACACTGGCTGCTGGTGCAGATATTTCCATTCTTCACAAATATGGCCGTGAGAGGCTCTTCATTCTAACTCAGAAATTGCTGTGTGCTCTAGCCGGGCACACCCCCAGGGGAGGTCTAGCTGGCAGGCTCACAGGTAGGTACAGGAGGTGTGACTAGGCCTGAGCTGGTTTGCTCTTGCTGTTGTTAGTTGCTGAGCTGATTACTGACACAATACTCAGATTACTGACACAAGCTGGACGGTCAGTATGGTTAATGCCTAAGATATTGGTGGTGGAAAAAAAAAACCGCTGTTAACTCTATTGGAAATGAATTTTAAGATGCATGTGCTATTATACCCCTCATCCCATACCAGTCCTATTAGACACTGGAGCTTCATGACCAGCCCCAGCATCGCTGTCAGCTCCTGGCGGCAGGCCCAGCACTCTACCTCCCAACAGAGCCCCGTAAGCTGCCAACCCAACTCCTGTGTCACTGCTTCCCTGGCACATTCACCTGGACCTCACACCTCCCCTTACCTCAAACCCACTGATTGGCTTCCTGCCACTCCCCCGTCTACTCTATATCATTTCAACCTCCTTGACAGTAGTGGGAACACAAGGCCATCAGGTGGTCAATGATATCGTAGACCACGGGTCATGGTACGAAGAGTCAGATACCACTCGGCTTCAGAGTAGCACTGGAGAATGAGGTAAGAACCCAGATGAGCACAGCATCCAGTTGTCCTAACAAGAAAAAATAATTGAATCCCTTAAGAGACCCTGTGGTCCTAAGATAATGACATAAAAATTATGTTATTTTAATGTTTGGTCAGAGACAGTTCCTTTGTTAAGACAGCCCTGAGGATGCAATGAATGCTTCGTTTTATCCTTCTGAAAGAATTTGCCTCTGCTGCCCCCATGATGATGTATACATATCGCTGTACAGCGCGGCTTTGTTAGAAATGACCTGGGTCCTCGTGACTTCAATGCACATGCATACAGGTCTGTCTGTAAATACTCCACCTGGACAGGTAGACAGGGAGGTGGAAGGGGCGGGGGCGGGGGAGACAGCTCAAGAGCCCAAGCGTGTGCACTGTACTAAGAGGGAAAAAATATCCAAAGGACTCACTGCAATGCAGTTTTACATACGGGCCTGTAGGAGCAACCGGAATGTTATTAGACCATAAAAGCACATCAGGCTGATTTATGGTTTCTGATCAAGGTTTCTGTGAAAATTACTCTGCATCACCGGCTTAAGGTGACTGCTACCATTAATGTGTGGAAAATAAATGAGATGGGGAGGCTGATAGCAGAGGAAGGGAAGGAAGCGCTGAGGCAGTTTATACAGCACAGGTTCCCATTTTGTTTTACGGTGCAGAGAAGCCTGTCATCAAAATGATTGCTGTGGGGCAGGAAAGGCAATTCTTGGTAATTAGATCTTATGGCATGTAGCTGGTGCTTTCCTATAGCGAATGTACCAGGGTAGCAGGAGGAACGCCTGCTTTCTGCATACCATCTTCCTTTCGGTTGTCTGCTTATGTTCGCATAACATAGTTTAAATTTGAAAGAGAAAGAAAAAAAAAAAAAAACATTGTAATACTGTTTTCCTGACTCTATTTGTTTCTAATAGTGTCATCTCCCCCAAATCAATAATATTCCAAATTTGAGACTTTCTAAAAAAGCTGATGTATGGAAACATTTTTGTATTATCTGATTGCCACAGAAGATTTCCACCGGCATTTCCATTCCTGCTCTGTTTACAATTCATCGCCCAAGCCCTCCTGGATGGAGTGCCCTGCTGCTTGTGGCAATGTACACAAACACCGTACATCCCAAGATTTGCATGTAAGACAGTTGCTGCAAAAGGTGTAAAGCCATTTGATTGAAAAATGCCCTTCTCCTTTTTTTTTCTCCTTTGCTCTTTTAGTCATTGTGACCTCCGGTTGAGTGTTTGCTGATATTGGGTATCTCTGTGTTGAGAATTAGAACCTAATTCCAGGATTTTTGACTCCATGTGCAGGGAGAGAACCCCACATTTTGGACTGCCTGAGATGAAACTGAGTAGAGTAAAAATTTTTCTCATCTTTTTCCTGCATTTCCTTCGCTAGCTCTTCAAGCTCGCCCTCTGTGCTTCTGTGTAGTATCCCACATCTGGCACAAGCCGGTGTCTGCCCGCACGGCTGGCCTCTGCTGCGCCAATGGCTCTAAGGAAACCCACAGGCCAGACACGCAGCCAAACCAGCCAAGAAAGAACAGAACCTTGTGTTCCCCTCACTCTATATTTTCAAGTAAGTTTCTTCTTTGAGTTTTTTGTGACACATTCTACTCTAAACACCAACCCTCATATTATAGCAAGGCTACACTGAGATTTTTATTCCCCCCTCCACACACACACACGTACACACAGGCACACACAGCCTGGAATATTAACTGGGACTCACATTCAACGTGGGTACTTCTTACACAAGTTGTTAAGGATTCTGTTTCCAAAACGCAAACATAGTCACTACTCCACCTCCAAAACATAGACTACTAAAAAAAGGTGTAACTGAGGCAAGGGATTCTGATATCCATACTGCAACTTAAATGCTGATATCGATAGTGCCATGTAAAAAAAAAAAAAAAACACTTTCACTGACATCATGTCATTTGATCATCAAGAGATCCCTGAGGCCGTCATTATGATTTCCATCTTAGAGACAGAAACGCCAGCTCAGGGAAGCTAGGTGCTTGCTTCACCCACAACAGTGGGGCCAGTTCTCACCTTCCTTGCCTTTGCCTGGGCAGGCTGCTACCATTTCACATAAAGCACTGTCCTGGGAGGAGACAGAGTGCCATTCTCGTGGTGACTGCCGTGAACAAGAGGCAAGGCTCCCAACTCTTTGGGCTTCTTTGGTTTGCTTAACTTTATGTAACTAGACATTTTCCATAGCACCTTCTAAAACTAATTTTTAATTTTTCAAAATCTTCCTCATGACCCACACCAGTAAGGGAAGAATAACCAGTCATTATCAACATCTTGGAAACAAAGAAAGGGTCTACCTTCCCAGTTAGTGCCTCTCCCTCTCCAACACATGTATGCACACATGTGTGTCCCCCACACACACACACACACAAACTCAGCACATACCATTCTGCTTGAAAGAGAACATTTTAGGATAAGAGAGAAGCCAGCAATTCTTAGGAATATATGGGTATCCTAAAATGCCTGTTCCCTTTTAAGATTAAAATTTAGCTCTGAAAATAATTAGTAAACGCCATATAGAGGAGAGGGCACATCTAGAGGTTCCAGAGGGACGTGTGCCAGAGTAGGGCATCATCTGAGATGTTGCCAGATTGCTATTCCTGATGGCAAATGGCACTAGCTGAATGGATGTAATATAATATATCTCTCCTCATATGGGGTCATCCCCTCCATTATGCAGCTTCATTTAATTTGGCACAAACTACCTTTAATAGCAAAAAAAGTCTACAATTTCCTAGTTTCTTTAGCTTCAAAAGGGTTATTTACTTGCTCTTCGGGGTGGTCCATTTGTAAACTCATAGATAATGGTGAGGGATATCTGAAACTCAGCCGCCTCTGCGGATATGAACATGTTAGAGGGGAAAAGAACGCTTTCTTGCTTTAAAAAGCAAATGTTTTGTTTAAGAGATAGAGAGTTAGTTGATGGATCACAGATCTCCCCGCTTCCAAAAAAAAAAATCTACTTCAGAAATCTGTCCCCTGCACAAACTTAATACAGTGTATTGGATTTCTATGACCTGTTTCATCTATGAAACTTGACCAGTGTTTCAGTAACCACACCAGGCTTGGTGGAGGATTTTGAGTTCCAGGAGTGGTAAAATCCCTTCCTCAATTCTACCTTCCCTGACTAAAGCCTCAGTGTCTCCCCCTCCCTCTTCCCCTCCTTGCCTCCTAAAAGGTGAAATAGTTAAGGGCCAAAAGAAAACCAACTTTCAGCCACAGAACAAATATCTGGAAGGCCTCAGGGTGTGACCACACTGACTAACAGTCACAAGGTGAAGGGAAAATACAGTGCCATACCAGGACTGCGCTCAGCGACCAGCTGCTCTGAAGTCAGCCAGTTACCCCCAGGATTGCTCTGGGTGGATTAGAATCAATTGCTTTTGCTAATAATAATGAACATGGCATATCTGACTTTCCACAAAAGGCACTAAAACCTACTGCCCAGCTCAGAGAACACACAAATGTCCAGGTGACACATATGGGTGTGTTTTAGAGGAACTAGTGACCCAGAGGGGGGGTGGCAAGAGATGGGGACCACCTTTCTTCCAACAAAACTTTGCTTTCTACTCTCCTTTTCCCCCAGGGAACAAGCACAGTAGCTAAACTGCTTAAATTATTATTCTTCATAATACACAGAGCAGACATTATCTCTCTCCATAGAAACCCTGCCTTTTCTTTCAAATAACTGGCTACAAATAAAATGCCACACTTTCTCTCCTCTAAGGAAACACGCTATGGCAGGCGTGTTTAAATTTAGAGCAATGGATGGAAACAATTTGCCTCTCAGCCCTTAAAGCCCAAATCCCCAGGCCCGTACATTTCCCCAGAGAATTAGTGCTTACACAATGGCCTCATGTTTTGGTAGTTTTGCTGTAAAAATACCCAGCAATTTTTTTAAGTACTGCAATTTTGAAAATTTCCATTTATTCCAGAAGATATCATCTAGTGGCCAGACAAAAGAAGCAAGAAGAATGACAAAGCCCTTCAATAAGCAGATCAGAATCTTTCCAAACTTCACATGATAAACACAGTTTATCTCAAGGAAGATTTTGTCTTCCTGTGTTCCTTACTCCATTAAGTAAACCTTTACAGAAAAGTTTGCGCCGCAGCTCCATGCCTCTTGTACATGCAAGGGAACCGTCTCAAAACGCACCCTCTTCCACGGAGTCTGAAGACAACTGGCCACTATTAACTATTTTGGTGGGATAACCTATTGTGACAGATTCTAAATGGTCAAGGTTGTTTGATATGGGAATTAAACTTTACTTTTCTCCCTTTGCTTCAGAAGTCTAACTTTAAAATTAAGGGATACTTGCCTTCAAGGAGAAGGAAATCTATTTTTTGGCTGATTAACTTTCATGATAAGATTCAAAACGATCTGCTTCGAAAGAACCTGAGGTACGGTGAGGTACTATGGAAAAGGCGAAAGAGAAAGGATCTGGGCACTTACTAAACATACTGGACAAAGTCACAGAGGAAAGGAGTGTCCCTGTCCATCCAAAAGGAGTTTCTCTCTGGCTCAGAAAAAGACAAGAGGGAAGGAGTGAGTGAGTTGTGGTATGCCTAGGAAAACAAGCAGCTTAGGTTAATGTCTGTTTTACAAGCACGGCCTGTAGGGAGCGCCACATCTTCCTGGCAGACACTCTTTGAGCATCCAGAGGCTGCCAGGGATCTAGATCAACCCAGCAGATCACCCAACCATCACATGCACCAGGTGTCAAATGGGTGTCCTTTCTATGCTTTCTGAAGAGGATTTCCCTTTACTTCTAAACTACTTGCCCAGAGATGTCTCAGCTGGTGTGATGCTTGTCCAGGTCCACAAAGATGCCAGGTCTCCATTGGGCTTACCTTGTGTCAACACCCACCATTCTCACACTCACCACTGGGACATAGACACCTCAGGGCTCAAGACAAGAAGCCTGGGGTCATGACATAGAGGAAGGCAACATCTTCCTTCAGGCTTCAAAAAACAAAACAAAACAATTTTATCATTAAGCTCAACATGCTCCATTCCAAACTCTAGTTTCTCACTTTATTTGAGCAATCCAAGTGTCATCACATGGCCCTTAAATTCATTTTTTCTGAGCGGGGTGTGTCTGGTTGAGCAGAGCTGTGTTCTGATGGCTCACATCACTCCTTTCCTAGCGCCCCAAGTGCAGAACTTCCAGTCCCTTGTGATCACCCCCACCACCCCCTGCACCTTGTCACCAAGTCCTGAATCACTCTTCCTCCCCGAATCTCTCTCCCTTTAACAAAAATTAATTTAGCTATAGCCAGCGCTTTCCATGTGTCATTCTTCTCTTTAGCCATTTCCACTTTGTCCTTCCCCTGGATGCTGCTGCAGTTCAGGGCCTTGTTGCCTTCTGCTTGGATTTCGGTTTGCCTGCCCAATTGTTTATATCAAAGCACCTCCACTGCTTCCAAATTAATATTTTTTGTCATTTTTCATTTTATGAGTCTGACCCAAAGATGAATGATTGCTTAATAAATAAGACAAAAAAGAGGAAGAAAAATGGGAACTGGTATGAGGCTGGTCACCAAAAGCAAGACTGAATACCAGAGTAATTCAGAACATCACAATGTCCACAGTGCTCCAAGGTCATGGCAAGCTCAGTCAGGATTCAGGCCCAAACAGCACAAGAGTTTCCAAGAGGAACAATCAGGCTCCCAAATTCATGAATTAGAAATAAAGTGGGAATGATAGGGTAACTCCAGTGGTCATGAAGGGTGGCCAAGGCTAATCTCCTCTGGATTTACAGTAGAGATGCCGAGTCTATTGAAGTATTCCCTACTTTTTATCTAGCCTGGTGTGAGAATGTGGGCAGCATTGTGTTTTGAGGAAAGAAGTTAAGTAGGTTCAGTTTTGTGGAACTAGAGAGATAATGCAGAGGCCAATAAGCCTACGTTCCTCTGCTCAGAAACACTCATTGGCTCTTTATTGCCTTTAATTGTCAATGAAATTCTCATCATCCCCTCAACCTACCTTTCTAGCCCTGCCTTCAACAAATACCTTCATATACCAATAATTCATTCAACCTACAAAATGCCTATACTCTTCACGCCTTCATGGTTCTCTCTCTGAAATGCTTTATTTCTTCATCTGTGGCATTTAAAATACTATTTACCATTCAAGTGCTGGCTCGGATCCCATCTCCAAAAGTTCTAGTAAATCAGATAGATTAAACTGCTTCCCCCTTGGAACTTTGCACTTCTCACACTGCATGCCTTCTTGAAACAAGCTCCTGAGTATTTAACTAAATGCCTGCTCATAGTATGCAGGAAACATACACAGATTTCCTTTTTACTCAGCATTATCCTGGGGACATTTTGCACTCATCTAGCTCCTTCTGTGACATTAGAAGCATTTTTTTTTTTCAGACAGATAAGCTCCATAAAGAGCCTATCATAATGCTTTGCACAAAACAGGCCTCAATCAAAATTCATCTAATTTATTAAATTATCTATTTATACATTAAATTTTGTAGCTCAAGTATTGAGCTTTCCCTACACAGTGAATGTAGATGTATTGACATTCATGTCTGCGTTCAAATACCAAAGCCCCAAACCACCACCTGCTGAAGGAGGTGGGGGTCTTTTACAGAATTCCATTACACGGGTATCTCTGAGAGCCTCCAACAGTGCTGGCACACGTCTATGAGCCTGTCTTGAAGGTCACGGCATGAATTCCTGTGCAGTGAGCTCAGGCAGCCCAGGCACTAGTGCTCTATGAAGGAGCCAGGCTGGAGTCCTATTCCTAATTCTATTGCTGCCCCTCTCGTTCTGGGAGATCAGAAATCCTTCTTGCTGCTTTTTTTCCCACTAATTTCTGCTTCATTGAATGACAGGTGTTTTAAAATCACAAATGAGTGTTAGCGTTTTGCCAAATACTTTCTCAGCATTTATGAATGTAACATACATTTTCTTTTTATATATATTTTTTTTAAATTACTTTATTGTTGTTCAATTACAGTTTGAATTTTCTCCCCATCACTCTCTCTTTTTATATATTAATATGATGAATTGTACTATTTGATTCCTTAATAATGAAATACCTTTGTATTTGTTTATAATGTATTATTTTTAATACATTATTGGATTCTCCAGTTTCACCCCAATAAAATAAATAAAAAGGAAAAAAAAATAAAAGTCAGAGCTGATTCTAGACCTGGAGCTAAAGACTTGCCCCTCCACGGTGCCAGGGAAATTTCTGCATTAGAGAATGGAGTCATCACACTAGAATGCAAGGGCTTCCTGGTCTTCAAGGAGGACTTACTTGATGGTCCTCTCTGGGATATCAGGACATATATTTCATTATGTAAAAGAAAAGCAATGAACAAAAAGAACATGACTGACCAATCTCCCTTATGAACACACGTACAGAAATCTCACTGCTTTTAAAGTGAGGAGAAACCTTCTGCGTTACTCTTTCGACTGATGTGGGTAGAAGTGGGAGTGGGAGTGAGCCCTTTGATTTGGCCACAGAACTGCAAAGCTTTATAGCTGCATTCAGTAGCTTTCACTCACTGTCTCAGACATGTCACTCATACCCAGCTACCTGGTCTTTCTGCTGCTTTTAGGTGCCCAATTGCCTTAACCCTTAGCACCATTGCTGCTGACACCACTGCTCCCTCCAGCACTATTCTCCACCATCGCCACCACCTTAGTGGGTGGAGCCAGTGAGCCCATGATATCACCAACACTGCTCCTAGCCTTGCTGGGGAGCTCAGTCACTTGGGTTCATTCGATAAGAAAAAGTGCTACTTAATCAAGTTGCCTTATTGTACCATTGTAATGTAGCTTTCTGCTCATTCACCTGGGCAAAGATATGGTGAGAAATCTTATGGTTGTCCTCTTTTATATTCCCTTAGAATATCCTTAGCAAAGCTGTCAGAGCTCAATCTATTTCTTTCAACTCATACATGCATATACCTACATTCTCCCACATCTCCCTCCCATTCCTTCCCACACAAGCATCCCATAAGTGGTTGGGTTGGGATGAGTTCTGGTATCAGCCACTTAGCTGTGCTAGAATCAATACTACCTATCTCTCTTTGGCCTACTTTGTCCGGCTCACTCTTTCAGTCTCATTCTTTTATCATGGCATCTCTCTCAGGGGTCCTATTTCCTTTCCTAAAAAGGCCTCCATTAGAGTTATAGCAGTCCATTTGATATGTGAGTATACCCTTGAACCTCATTGGTGGTCAGGTCCCAGTCTCTTATTTTATCCCATGAGGTCTTCTATCCCAAAATAAATTAGTGAATATGGGGTAGAATAAGTGATTTTGAGTCCTTTATCCTGACCATCCAAGATATCTATAATCACTGCATATCAGAAACTATTTTAAAAATCTTCTAAATTCTCTGAGAAGAAACCTTTAAATTCAGCTATTACCATGCTTGGCTATTCAGCAGAGTTTTCATCTGTACATGTGCAGGAGTTAACTTCCTGAGACCAGGGAAGAACCGCCCAAAAGTATTAGAGGAAACAGTGCAGGGGGCTATAAGGGGGCTGATAATAATGCCTGTTCCTACCAGCCAGACTGTAAACTCTCATTATTCAACGGCCGATAATGTGAAGTTCACAATGACTGCCTTCCAAACAAC